>NMUG010006575.1:0-12512 GCA_002855965.1 Monotropa hypopitys | reverse complement strand
TTTTCTTTTTACCTATTCAAATCTCTTTTAACACTCCAACAAGTTATCTATTTTACCTATTCTCTACTATAATAATAATATTATTATTATTTCTTTTATTTTTTAAATATTATTACAAGACAAGAAAAGAGATAAAATAATAAAATAATAGTAAAGCTCATGAATAGTTCTTAGGTATTTTTAGCTAAGGGGTGTAGCAAAATTAGGATACCTAAGTTAATAGATAGGCTGGTGGAGGAGTGTTTTGAGGGGTTCAGCTCTCTAATTTGCCTACACAGTGGCAAATAGAGAAGCTGCTGCGTTGCTCTTATAAGCTGAAATGGGTAAGTAAAGAAAAAGGCTGAAATGGGTAAGTAAAGAAAAAGGCTGAAATGGGCCATCCTCCTTAATGATCTTCAAAGTGGGTCCAAGTTACAAGTGATGGATAGGAACCTACGGTGGCCCTTTTTCCCCTAAAAGCCACTTCGCCATCTCCCTCCGCCTCTTTCTCCCTTCCACCCATCTTCCTCTGAAAATCCTCCTCCTCTCTCCCCAAAGCTAACTTCCGATACCGAAGAAAGTCACGGATCTCTAGAGAAAAAACCTAGCGAAGAAGAAATCCGATGGCACGCGAAGATTTTGTGTACATGGCGAAGCTGGCCGAGCAAGCCGAGCGGTACGAAGAAATGGTGGAGTTTATGGAAAAAGTGTCGGCGGAAGCGGACGATTCGGAGGAATTAACCGTGGAGGAGCGCAACCTCCTTTCTGTCGCGTACAAGAACGTGATCGGCTCGCGTAGGGCGTCGTGGCGGATCATCTCGTCGATTGAGCAGAAGGAAGAGAGCCGTGGAAACGAGGACCACGTTGCGAAGATCAAGGAGTACAGATCGAAGATCGAGTCGGAGCTGTCATCGATCTGCGACGGGATTTTAAAGCTTCTTGATTCGAGGCTCATCCCGGCGGCTTCCGCTGGGGATTCTAAAGTCTTTTATTTGAAGATGAAGGGAGATTATCATCGATACCTTGCTGAGTTCAAGACCGGTGCGGATCGGAAGGAGGCCGCGGAGAGCACTCTCACCGCCTACAAGGCGGCGCAGGTTTGTGATTTGTTAGATCAGTATGTATTTGTAGATCTGTGTTGTGAGCTTACATATGCAAAATTGCAAGAACATTTAGAAACTTGCGCTCTGGCTTTTACATTGATTTAGATCCACAAGTCTGATTCTAGTGATTTAATGGAGCTCATATTATACTTCAGACTTGACACGAGAAACAGTAATACCGTAACCTAGCGAGTAATGTTTAAAACATAAGTTCCAAATTACACTTCACCTTCATTACAAAATATGTTGGATTAAACGATCTCAAGCTATCACCGGAAAACTAGATGTAATAAACAAAGGATATAGACATAGTAGAGTTTTGGTAAGATACAAGGTTTAAAAAATGAACTTTATGCCCCTATAAATGTGTTTTGCGTGAACGGTTTAAAAGCAGTTCTTCTTACTAGAAGTTGGGCACACATTGTGTGTGTGCAACGTGTGGGTGTGAGAGTGGGTGATTAATTTAAGTAATTTTATCAATTTATCGTAGCAATTAATTGATGTTATAATATTGGTAATTGTAAAAATTAATTTTACATTAGGGCGTTATGTGAAATCACTTTCGTGACATGGCCTCAAAATTGTGTTCACACCAGATGTGTTCTCCCTTTATATAATAGAATAGAATAGATTATTAGAAGGTTATTGCTTAGGAAAAAGTAGTCCGATATTGTTATCCACGGAAGCTTACTCACATTATACTAAAATTGAAGGCATATGAATTATGGCGTACCTGAAAGACCACCACTATTTTCTGTTCTGGCACTGGTACCAGTGAAGGATCTAGGGGAGGAGGTGGAAATTATATCCCTTCATATGTTACTTACAGTGCACGAGATACATACCAAATTAAGTGTTGCATTCGCGAACTATGTGAATTCACACCCTCAAAGCTGGTATCCTGTATATGTGCCTCATCAGTTCAATTTGCGTTCTAGATGACGTAGCTTTTGATGCTTATTAGTCAGGATTAGAGTGTACATTCATCCCTTACAAATGTCATGATCATGTATTGCTATGGTATAATGTTTTTCGTGTGTATTTTTTTTTTTACTGATTAATGTCTGAAGGAGACAATGTACTAATCCATTTTACTTTGATTTTGAGTGTGCGTGTTTCAGCTTTGAAGTTATACGCAGAATGGATTAAAATACTAAAGTGAGAACTTTATGCAATTACCATTTTGCATTGAGTTCCCAGGGCTTGTTCTGGAAGTCTTCCCAGGAACTGTTTCTAGTCCCAATTTCAAGAGATAAATGGATGTTTTACGCATTTTGACATTTCTTTGTCCTTTTTGCCTGTGCCTTTGTATCATTTGGGTTAGAAGCAAACCATTTTCTTTTGTGCATAGATTCTTTTATATCTGTGTGGATTTTAGTAAAAAGGTCTAGATTATATAGAGCAGCTCTTGGGTCATTCTAGCAATGAAAGAACTTGTAAATGGGGGCAATCTTCTTCAACTCACAGTGGAGAGTGGGACAAAGTTACTTGCATTGTTTGCTTCTTTCTCTTTTTCGTGTTATCCAACATTATATTATATTTTTGGAGATTTTTGTTTTCAGGACATTGCAACTGCAGAACTTGCTCCAACACATCCAATCCGGCTTGGACTTGCTCTTAACTTTTCTGTATTTTACTATGAGATTTTAAATTCTCCCGACCGTGCTTGCAACCTTGCCAAACAGGTGAGCCCTTTTGAATTTGACACTTTGTTCTATTTTTCCTTTAGTGAGGTGACATAATGAGGGAAGGAAGATAATATTAAAGTAAGAATTTTTGAGATCACATTTTTGGGTTTTAGTTGTTGATTTGCTGTATAGTAAGATTAAAGCGGTCGCCAAATCGGTGCACCCACTAGTTGATGCATAAGTCTGGAGATTTATTCGTCAAGCATTTCTGTAATTCCTACTGTTGCATGTATTCTATAAGTTAACCCTTTGTCACGGGATCATATCTGTTTCTTTTTTACTGCCCTCCACCAGGCCTTTGATGAAGCAATTGCTGAATTGGATACATTGGGAGAGGAATCTTACAAGGATAGCACCTTGATTATGCAACTTCTAAGGGACAACCTCACTCTGTGGACCTCAGACATGCAGGTATTTCCCTGCTTCCATGCAATGTGCAATTTTGGCTATTGTGTCCCTCTTGTTTAGTAGGAGATTCCCCTCGGGACTTGTTTTTTAAACTTTTTGCTTCCTGTATTGCTTCTTTTGTTCGTTTAGATAGTTTTTCCGTACTTGCATGAGCTTATATTTTCCTGGGTGCGACATTTTTTCCATTAAGGAAACAGACTAGTAGCCTATGTTATAGTGGACTCGGACTATGTATCAAAAAAGTTGGTTATGTTGTCTGCATCTATAGTATATAATCTGCTTGGACTATTCCTTGCATATACTTTAAAACTATCGTTGAAAAGCAAACGAGATTAACTAAACGTAGGGAGTAAATCATCTCTTCACAGAGCGTATTCTAATTTTGTATGTTTTGTTACTTGTTATACAAAATTTCTGGGTTTTTTTCCGCAGGATGATGGGGCAGATGAAATTAAAGAAGCTCCCAAACATGATGATGAGAAGCAGTAGGGGCATGAACCCTTAAAACAGGATGTCACTTCTCTCATGGTTGTTTGTATTCGGAGAAGCCGGTTGTTTCTGATTTCCTGTCATTCTGAAATTTAGTCATTGTCGCGTCTGATGCTGATGAAACTTGAAGGTACTCATGTTGTTCATGTACTTCATGTTTTAACTTGGTTGATTATGAAGAGTTTAGTTTATTAAAAAAAGATTGGAGCTTTATTTGGGTTGTGTTATAATATTCCTACTTTTGTTGCTTAATTTTCCGTATTTAATTTTACGTTAGCATCAGATCTCAAACCCCCATTTTGGCTGCCAGTATCTCTCTTATGGACGTGAAAGGGGATTGCGCCCGTCTAACCTCCTTGCAAATTTTTAGTTGGTAGGCTTCTTCGTGTTTTTTTGCCAATACTCGTGTTTTCATATTTTTTAAAAAATTAAATACAAAATATTTATGACATTATGATTTCACGACATGATAACGTCGTTTCACCGGTGATCCATTCATCTAGTGCTTTGACCGGTTCGCCTAGCCCAGGTTTCAAAACATTGGTAGAGAGCTCTTGAGATATAACAAACATATAAAATATTGGAGAAAAAGTGAACTCCGTGTTTGTTTTAGTTGGAGTCGTGGCAATGGCATGCATCTCTGGCTTTGTTTTTTTTATGCCACCACAACGGGGCAAAACAGTCAACGAATCAGTACCTTACACTCAAAGAAGGGTTTGGATACTTAAAGGAGAGGGGATAAGAGATGGATATGAGAAGGGGAGATTTGTGAAAGAGATGGATTAGTTGATATTAGATTTGGGTAGGAGTTGATATGGACGAATAAGAGTGGATTATACTTGAAATTATTTGGTTGGTGGTGAGGATTATTAGGCATAAATCCAACATATTAGCTTGGTATAATGCTGAGCTGAACACAATGAACACATCACTATTGGTGTGTTGACCTAATCTCGGCCAAATACAAGATGAGCTCGGTTATGATCGATCTGAGCCTGGCTAAGGGTATACGTAGGATCAACCCAAGGGACCCAACAGAGAAGTTCATCGCGACTGTCAAAGGGACGAAATGGTACTCCCGTCTCTTTCTCATGTTTGAATTAAATAATTGAGTTACCAGATATAAAAGATAACCTTTCTTTTCGGGAAAATAGAAAGAGATATGGAAGTCTTCCTAAATTAGTGGGAGCATGCGAAGAGAAGAAGAAAAGAGTGACTGATTCTACGGGGCATTTTTCGAAGTGAAGGGGGGTATATAACCCTCCATAGCAGTATCATTTAAAGGTACGAAAAAAAATCCTAAGTATTTGTCTATTTCTTTCTCTTATTCACTATAACTGGTTACTGACTTAAGCATTGGAGGGAATTTTACTGGCACCCCACCAGTGTTAAGATGTTTATTGCAGGACCTTGCAGTGTTGTTGAAGAGGACCAGGAAAAAAACTTCATCAGTTGGCGCCGTCTGTAGAAACGATTTTTTTATTATTGGTGAAATTTTTTTAAATGGTCAATACTCGTTTAATGGCAGGAAGTAACTATCAAGATCTCTCAGCAATGACGTTAGAGATGTTTTTGGTCATGCAATGCCAGATAGAGCTACTTATTAAGAGTTTGAAGGAAGTTCGATAAGAAAATCAGGTTTTGAAGGCTCAACAGAACTTGCCTGTTCAAGATCATCCTGTTCGGAACTTGGATCTGCCCCCATGCGAGCAAGAAGAAAACGATGAAGGGATGGAGGAAAATGAGGATATAAGGGGGGAATGTAACGATAATCATTCCCAGAATCAAGATCCTCAAGCCAGTAGAACAACTAGGGGGCCAAGCCACCCCTAGAAAGACAAGATGAAGATCTCCTAGCGGTTATGCAGGCCCAAATAGACGGGATTAAGAAGCGCATGCAGGCGAAGGCTCCAGCCACGGTTGAGGAGCTGGTCTAGACTACCGATTTTCTGTTTTCACCACATGTTCTGAATATGCCATTACCCTCAAAGTTTAAGATATCAGTTCTCGAATCGTTCAATGGTACTATGGACCCATTGGATCACTTAGAAACTTATAAGAATCTAATGACGTTACATGCCGTACCAGATGAGATGTGTAGAGCCCTCCCAATCACATTGAAGGAGAGTACTCGGATGTGGTTTAACAAGTTGAAGCCTGGGAGTGTCAATAGCTTCAAGGAGCTGAGCCAAGGGTTTGTGAGTCATTTCATTGCTGGGCAACGCTTTAGAAAACCTAACACATTTGTTAATGGTCAGGTAGAAGAAAGGAGAGTCGTTGAGGGATTACACCACTCGTTTTACACAGGAGGCGATGCAGATAGAGAACCCAGATAATAAAATAGCCATGGCGGCCTATATCGCTGGACTGTGGTCGGGTATGCTCTTATTCAACCTCACACAAGATCCTTCCCAAGATATGGCAAAGTTGATGTTGAGAGCTCAGAAGTATATGGATGTCAAGGATGCCCTTAGTGCGTGAAAAGGGCGAGATGACAGAGTTCAGGGGCAAGCGTCCACGTCTCTTGTGCAGACCCAAGGAGATCGGAAGAGGAAGGACCCCCACGAGTGGCAGTTTATGATCAAAGAAGTAGGAGGGTTGAGGTAAGAAGCTCTCCAAAGAGGACCTGGGGCCCTCCAGAGAAATATAAGAGTTATACTCCACTTATAACTTTAGTTGAACATATCATGGATGACCTAAGGGATGACCCAAATATGAGATGACCTGGTAAACTTAAGAATCATCCCGATAAGCAATCTCGAGACAAATATTATCGTTTCCATCGCGATCACGGTCACCATACCAATGATTGTATTGATCTTAAGGGCCAGATAGAAGACCTCATCCAGAGAGGTCGGCTGCAAAGGTTTTGTACAGAGGAGGGAGCAGAGACCCCGACGTGGTGGACAACGTCAAGAGGAAAGAGACAGGGATCCGAACAACAATGCCCCATTGGGGAGATCAGGATCATCCACGGAGGGTCAGCTAGAGGCAAGGAATCCAGCTCGGCTAGAAAGGCCCATCTCAAGAGGCTGAGGATTGACGAACCGATGGTAGTATGCTCGACCGGGAGACCAAATAAGAATGTAAAGAAGGATGAGTCCCCAATTGTCTTCACCGAGGAAGATGAGAAAGGTACTGTGTACCCCCATGACGATCCTCTTGTGGTTACCATGGTAATCGCAAACTATAAAACGAAAAGGATACTCATTGATAGTGGGAGCTCAGTCAAAATACTATTTTTACATGCCTTTGACCAGTTAAGACTCGGAAGAGATAGGCTGAGACCAATGACCTCTCCCTTGGTCGGATTTACTGGGGATGTAGTCTATCCCAAGGGATAGATAACTCTCCATATGACAATAGGGGAAAAGGGGAACCAAGTCACGGCCATGGTGGATTTTTTGGTTGTGGACGCACTGTCTGCCTACAATGCCATAGTAGGGAGGGTGCTACTGAATAAAGTAAAAGTAGTTATTTCTATTTATCACCTAAAGGTGAAATTTCCTACACCCGAAGGGGTTGGAGAGTTGAAAGGTGATCTGAAAGTGACGCGGGAATGTTATAATTATTCTGTCAGGCATCATAACGAAGCCCTGATGATAGAAGAATTAGATGTAAGAGATGAGGAGAATTTACAAAGAGGCGAGTTAGTGGAACAGCTCATCTCGTTGGAAATATGATCGGAAGAGCCGAGCAAAAGAATTCAAGTTGGAACTGGGTTGAATGCTGGTGAGAGAGATGCTTTTTTAAGCTTCCTGCGGGAAAGCAAGGATGTATTTGCCTGGTCGCACGAGGACATGCCTGGGATTGACCCTAGGGTCATAACGCACCATTTGAATGTAAACCTAGATCACAGACCCATAAAGCAAAAGAAAAGAACATCTGTGCCTGAGAGAAACAGGGCAGCAGTAGAAGAGGTGGAGAAGCTTCTCCATGCCGGATCCATCCGGGAGGTGCAGTATCTTAGTTGGATTGCGAATGTGGTCATGGTAAAGAAGCCGTCGGGCCAATGAAGGATGTGTGTAGACTTTAAAGATCTTAATAAGCCTTGCCCAAAAGATAGTTTCCTTCTACCCAGAATTGATCAATTGGTGGATTCAACATCGGGGCACAAGCTGTTGAGCTTCACGGATGCTTTTTCAAGGTATAACTAGATCAAGATGGATAAAGATGATTGAAAAATGGCTTTCATCACGAACAGGGGCTGGTATTGCTACAATGTCATGCCTTTTGGGCTAAAGAATGCTGGAGCCACATACCAACGGTTAGTGAACAAGATGTTTAAAAGACCTAATATCTAAAAATGTGGAGGTATATGTCGATGATATGCTAGTCAAAAGCATGCATAGAGCATGTATAGAGCAGACCATGTGAGGAATCTGGCCCAAACATTTGAAGTGTTAAGGAAGTATGAAATGAAGGTGAACCCTGCCAAGTGTGCTTTTGGGGTCGCCTCAGGCAAATTTTTGGGTTTTATGGTATCACAGCGAGGAATTGAGGCAAACCCAGAGAAAATAATGGCGGTTATGGAGATGAAGTCCCCAAGAACTGTGTGCAACGTCTTACAGGATGTGTCGCCCCCTCGAACATGTTTGTATCAAAAGCCACAGATAAATGTCAACCATTTTTCAAGATTCTGAAGAAGTCTTTTCAGTGGATCCCGGAGAGTGAGCATACGTTCAATCAGTTGAAGCATTATCTTCAGAATTCGCCGTTGCTCAGCTCGGTAGTTGACGGGGAAGAGTTGTTCTTGTATATTGCGGTATCTTCATATGTTGTCAGCTCGGTCTTAGTTCAGGAGGATAATAGAGTACAACATCTGGTCTATTACACAAGTAGGGCTCTACAGGGACTAGAGACGAGGTACCCAAAGATTGAAAAAGTGGTTTTTGCCGTGATAATAGCAGCGAGAAGGCTACGACCTTATTTTTAGTCTCACCCCATCAGTGCGCTTATAGATCTATCGCTCAGAAGAGCTTTGTACAATCCTGACACCTCAGGGCGACTCATCCAGTGGTCCCTGGAACTGGGGCAGTTTGATATAAGCTATAAGCCAAGGGGTACAATTAAAGGTTAGGCCTTGGCTGACTTTTTGGTCCAATACACAGTGCCGAATGATGAGGCCCCGAAGGAAGAGGAGGAATTATGGCTCCTTCACGTGGACGGTTCTGCAACCAAGGAGGCCGGTGGAGCAGGATTGGTTTTGTCCTCGCCCGACGGTCAGAAACTGAGGTATGCATTGAAATTTGAATTCAAAACTACAAATAATCAAGCTGAGTATGAGACTCTGGTTATTGGGCTCTAGATCGCCCAAGTTATTGGGATAAAGTGCCTAGCAACAATAAGTGATTCTTAGCTAGTTGTTGGCCAAGTAAAGGGGGAGTTCGAGGCTAGAGAAGAATCCATAGGGAAATATCTCCAGGTGGTCAAACGACTAATGCGGGGCTTTACCCGACTTTCAATTTCTCAAGTTCCCCGAGTAGAAAACCAAGAGACCAACCAGTTATCTAAGGCAACCACTTCCACGAAAGAGCTGATGCCCAAGGAAATGTTGGTCCAGTTGTTGCGAGCACCAAGCGTAGAAGAAGCAAGCTTCCCAATTTTGCTGGTTGACTACTTCAATTCTTGGGCTGAGCCAATTGTCAAATACATTATGTCTGGAGAGGTGCCAGATGACAAAGCTGAGGCTAGGAAGTTGAGAATCCGAGTTGCAAGGTACACATTAATAGGCGATGTCTTGTACAAGAGAAGCTTCTCGTTGCCCTACCTCAGATGCCTGACTAAGATTGAAGCAAGCAGGTCCATGGAGAAAGTCCATGAAGGTTCATGCGGGACCCACTAGGGGAAGAACTCTCGCCCACAAAATTATTAGACTTGGATACTACCGGCCCACAATGCAGAGTGATTGTGTTGACCTTGTTAAAGAATGTGATTCATGTCAAAAGGTTGCTAATATTTCTCATGGATTACCAACATAGATGAACTCCATGAGAGGGCCATGGCCTTTTGCGCAATGTGGGATGAATCTTATAGGACCCTTGCCTAAAGGTAGAGGGCAAAGGCAGTATGCAGTGGTAGCAATCGACTACTTCACAAAATAGGTAGAGGGTCAAGGCTCTATCCATCATCATTTCTCAAGCGACAATTTCCTTCCTGTGGCAGAATCTCATCTGCCGATTTGGCTTACCCAGGGTGCTGGTTGTTTGCTTGGGAAAGCAATTTGACAGCTTAGAGTTCAAGGAGTGTTGCGGATCCATGGCGATACACGTTCATTACACATCCAAGGCTTATCCCAGGGCTAACGGACAAGCTGAGGTTACAAACCGGGAAATAAAGAAATGGATCAAGAGAAGATTGAGGTCGGCGAGAGGAGATTGGCGAGATGAGTTACATTCCGTACTCTGGGCATTCCGTATCACGCCTAGAACATCCACTTGAGAGACGCCTTATTCCTTGGCTTTCGGTACAGAGACAGTGGTCCCCATTGAGATGGAACTCCTTAACTACAGAACTGCATCACTGGACGCATCAAATAATGAAGAAGAGCTCAGAGTTGATCTCGATCTGACTGAGAAAAGGAGAGATAAGGTGCAGTTTATCAATGAAGGATGGTAAAGTACCACGACTCTGTTAGACGAAAATTTGACATTTCGATTAACTTAGTTTCACTTATGTAAATTTAATTTTCATAAGTTTTTATTATGTAGGTTGGACTCATTCAAGATATAGCGTATCACTTAATTACATCATTTTTAAAAAAAAGAACACCTTTTGATTCCAATTATTATTTATTTTGAAATCTCAAATATTGAGAAAAGGAAAATTAAAAATAATTTCTTATTTTGGGACTGAACCAAGATTATTCATCGAGGTTGCCTACGTACCCATAATATAGGATCAAGCCAAACGTAGTTCGAGAAAAATATTTATTTTTTCAGTGAACATTTGATGTTCACATATTTTTTTGTAACTGTACCCATTCGAATGGGTTGCTTACGTATCCGAGTTGGGAATTCAAAAACAAATCGGACTGGAATCAAGTCAACGTAGTTCAAGAATATTTTAATTTATTTTATTTTTAGTGAATATTTAAAGTTAATATATTATTTTTATATTTTGTGACTACCCATTTGAATGGGTTGCCTACGTATCCGAGTCGGGGGAAAATCCGGACTGGAATCAAGTCAGGTTCACATATTATTTATATATTTTGTGACTGTACCTATTTTAATGAATTGCCTATGTATCCAAGTCCGGAGGAAAATCCGGATTGGAATAAGTCAACGTAGTTTAAATATATTTTATTGTATTTTATTAATGAACATTTGAAGTTCACATATTATTTATATATTTTGTGATTGTACTTATTTGAATGAGTTGCCTACGTATCCGAGTCGGAAATAAAAATTAATCCGAACTGGAATTAAGTCGACGTAGTTCAAATATATATTTATTGTGAGTATTTTTTATGCCAATCACGGAAAATTGACATGAGAATTTTGAACTGCCTCCACGTAATTTTTTATTTTAAGATAATAATTTTTTTGATCTGATGTACACGAATATGGAACGTCAGATATCTCAATTTCCAATAGATTTCATATATTTCATATATCTATCTCATATACCATCACATATGATAATGGAGAGTGAGAAAAAGTACATTGCTGCTAAGCGCTTCATTAATAGTGACGTTAGAATTTTTTTTTTACTTGAACGTCGATTTTTTTTGAGTCCACAAGGTAAGTCAATTTTTTTAATGAGGCTCCGAGGAGCGTAAAAATTTCAGGGTCCATAAGGGGCGCCTATTTTCTTATATGAATGTTTTCCCAAAAGTTTTACTCCACTAGTCCCACGAATTTTCTAAGTCTTACGAGAAATTCAAACTAATGACTATCACTATTTTCAGAAATTTATTTTTGACAAACAGTGACTGCACTATACTTTTTAAAGTCCACAAATCATGCTCAACTTGTGGAGTTTCAGATTGGACCCGAGGCTCCCTTTTTTCATTTTAAGTCGTGAGAACTTTTAAAAGGATAATGATGACGTTGTTTTCTGGACTTTCCTCTGTTGCTCCTCTGCATCTACAAGAACACTGCTTGACACCGGTGTGATGCCTGACATTCTGAACTTCCGTTTTGACTTAGCAGAGTTCTTATTTTGAATAGTGACTAGGCGGAAAACCTTGGCCATAATAACCTGCTTAGGTGCATTTGACCGTGCTGTCGTAGCAATAACCTCAGAGCTGACCTAGACATAACCACCTCAGAGCTGACCTGGGGTCCACCCTGTTGTGCCGAAGTGCTAGCAGAACTGACTTGAGTGCGGGTGCTAAGCTATCAGCCCAGCACCCCTTATCAGCTACTCCCCTGTTTTTAACGGTTATAGATGGAGGGTTATTTTGGTAAAAATACATTCAAACCACGCCGCCGCCCTTTGGGTATTCGCGCTCATTTAATGTGTGATGCGAAACGTCCCATTCTCGCCACGTGGCCTAATTAGGCCCGTTTATATAGGAACGAGGGGACGGTGTAAATCAGATGTCTCTTCGTTTACCCTAGAGAAGCCTATTCTCTTTCCATAACACTACTTTTTAAAAACGTACCCCTGCGTATTTCTTCAAGACTTGTTGAGCACCTTTCCATTTTCTAGGTACGTTCTCTCTCTTAATTCTTGTTTCCCTTGATTTTGTGACCCTAGGAACATGTCTGACCTAGAACGCGCGATAACCGTAAGTGATGATACGGAGGAGGAAGTGCCTCTCATGGGTCGCGGGGGTAGGGTTTTAGCCATAATAGGTACTCCCCTAGAAGGTGAAACGGTAGGAACTTCTAAACAA
>NMUG010006574.1:0-12512 GCA_002855965.1 Monotropa hypopitys | reverse complement strand
AGATGTTATTCGACGTCTAGAACATTTTAGAAATGCTCGGGATTGCGTCGGGAAGGTTCGGGAGAGGTTCGGCGACGTTTTGGTGCTTCAGCACTTTCCCCGTCCGGACTAGGATGGGTCCCGTCCGGACGGCTGAGCAGTGAGTTCGGGGTTGAGCTATAGGAGGTCTCGTACGGACCATGGTGGGTCTCGTCCGGACGGGAAAGGTTCCTCGTCCGGACGGCGGTGGTCCCATCCGGACGGCGCGACAGTGGGTTGCACGAGATGTTATGTTTTAAGGGTTTATATGCGGCCCAACCCTCCTTTTCTCTCATTTTAGTCCGCCCCTATCTCTCTCTAACCCTAAATCTCTCTCTCCCTCTCACTTCTCTCTTCAATCCACCCATTTCTATCAAGATTTGGAGCTTGGCTCCTTCATAAACATTGACGGAGATGTCGAGGGCTTCGCATTGATGGTGAATGTTCGCACATAAATGGTAAATCTTCTCCTCTCTCAAATCCTAGCTCTCATTTCCCTTCTCCTCCATTGTAGAGTAATGGTTGAACCTTGTAGGTCTCGACGAGAGCTTCATTGCGGTGGGTTTGGTTCGTGGTGAGGCGGTGGGCATTTTCCGGCGATTGCTCCGGCGACTTTCCCGGCGACGCTCCGGTGGGTAACTCCTAACTCCTACTTAGTATGCGTGGGTGTGCGTTATTCCATTTCATGCTTCATTATGTGTAGTTGTATCGTTCGTCGTTCGATTCGTTGGAATTGGGTTAGTCTCGGGTAATTGTGTTGGTCTTGGAGTAGTGTAGATGTGGAAAGAATAACTCGTGTGTTGAGGATTACCCTTCAAATTGTATAGGCGCCAAGTGTTTGATGAAATGCCCGAATGGGCCTTGAGGTAGAATTTGGGTGCGTCGACCGTGTTGAAGTATTATGGTAATTGCTTAGTAATGTGTTTGACTTACTTGGGTCTTTGTGGTAGCGCAAGAGTGTGAGTTGTGGTGAAATTGGGATTTCCCCCCTTGTTGTCGATGGTGGTGAACCTTCTAACTAGTTGGGATTGGTCATGGAAAGTCTTGGGTTAAGTGGGTGTCGCGGCTTCTTTGGGTATTAGTAACGTTGTGGTGTGGTTGGTGCGAAACCCCTTGGTGTTGTGACGACGGGAGGTTGGAACTTGGTGTTGGACCTTACCTCGAAGGGATCATGGAAATGTGGGAAATAGATGGGTTAATCTATAACAAAATGTACCCAATGAACGCAAGGAACTTCCAATATGAGGGATGGATCCCACGAGGACCACCCTTAGCTAATCTTTAATCATCCACCTAAACCCACTAATGAAATGAGGAAATGTAAGTGTGTGGGAATGTTGACTTGGGGGAAGACAGCCCCAACAACTGTATTCGTGTTAAGTGGGAGATACACGTTCCCTAAGTCGCGGAATCACTGGATGTCATTGACGAGTGACAATCTAAGAATAAGATCCTTTGGCCATAGGTGGGAGATACGAGTTCCCGAAAGTCTCGGAATGACTGGATACGCTGGCAGGCGGGATCCTGGAAACCTTAACACATGTAATCTACATGCCCTTGTCTAGGGGAGATTGGCGACTCGCTTGTTCAGGAGTAGGAAGGGAATGAATATTGGAATGAAATAATCAATTAGTAATGGTAATGTTGTTGTACCCCTTGGGTGGGCCAAGGTGTGGAAAATGATGAAATGTGTAACTCCAATATTCAATATTAAATGCAATCATGCGGATCCAAAATCTTACCAATGAACATGAGGGTAATGCGGAGATGAGGAGAATTGGGTGTTGGATTCCTTGTTAGTGACTTATGAGTGTTGTTAGTAATGTGACCGTGGTTTGGGTTGAAAGTAGGTGAGGTTGGGTGACGAGGTGTGCTTATTCCCTAGTAGATTTCTCTAGTGATAACCTTTATGTTTGGGATGTCGATTGTGGTTTGGGTGACACTCTACTTATTTGACCTTGGAGATACTCTTAGTCTCATGTTACTTGGGTGTGTGTGTACGAGTGTTGTACCTTTCCTTGGACCTTACTTACGTTAGGTTGTGTCACTTAGGTTTGCATGCGCTCAAGCATGCTTTGTAGTAGTTAGTTGTTACCTCACTGAGCTGTGGTTCGCTCAGATCCTCTTACCTTTCTCTTTTCCAAGATTGTGTTGCAGGGTTTCTCTTGCAGGGGGATCTAGAGATTATGCTAGCAGCTGGTTTCCTTTGGAGCCGCGTCCTTGGTTCTCCTTTGTACCTTGTGCTCTTCCTTACAGTTTGTAGTGAGTAGTAGTAGTTGTACTTTTCTTTCCCCTGTACTCTTTTAATTTCTCATATTGTATCAAGATTAATGTAATGAGAACTTCTACTGCAATGCATCTGTATAGTAACCGTTAACTCCCTAGTGTTTGTGCTTACTTTATTTCAAAAAACAATATATGTTGGAGATGTTTTACTTAAAAACATAGGGTGTTACAGTTGGTATCAGAGCTTTCAATTTGAATACCTTTGGACCTGGGGAGACACCTAGTCTCCATGGGTTCCTAATGTCATTACAGTTGATACGATTGTTCGCGTGTGCCTTGGAGCACCGTTTGTCATAGGTTTGTTTTCTTAGAGCCGTTTGTTTCGTTTCGAATCCTTCTTGGTTTGCCGAGTTTCCGTGAAATGTTGGGAGATGAGTGTTGTTCCTCCCCGTAAGGCTATGGATGTGTTAGCGGTTGTGCACTTGGGTGCCTGGTTTTATTGAGATTTATGGTATTGCATCCGTTGTTCAATTGAGTTTTGGACTACCTTGCGGTTGTATAGTGGGAATTGAAATTCTTGGAAGGATGTGGAGTATTGAGGCTTTTTGGTTTTTCCGTTTGAGGCATGAATTCGCGGTTGTCTTGTGATTTCATAAGTCCCTTGGGTCTTCCTTTCGTGCATTCACGGGAAAGATGAAGTTTGTGCTTTCTACTTCCCTCATGAGTTGATGTTTGTGACTGTCTTTCGGGTATTTTGCCTCTTTGAGACTTTATACATTCGATGCTTTGTATCCGTTCTTTTCGAGTTTGTTGCGAATATTCACGTTTAGTGTCTTGAACTGTTCTTTGTGCTAGTGTTCCAATGGCTTCTAGATGTGCGGCAAATCGGAATCATCGTGGTATCCCTACTCCTGGAGTTGTTCTCGGAGATGGAGTACAGTTTCAGTTCGACCAGTTGACCGAGAGATTGGTTGCATACATTGCAGCGTGTGGTCGCGAATCGGGTGTGCTGTTGGGTAATGAGAGGAATCGATCTTCGCAGATGATTAGGGATTTTTTTTGCTTTAATCCTCCTCGGTTCAATGGTTCCGGAGATCCGTTGGAGGCAACTCATTGACTCGTTGAGATTCGCAAAGTCATAGATGCATTGGAAATCACTGAAAACTCCGTTCGAGTGTCCTAAGAGACTTTTCAATTGGTCGGTGAAGCAGGTGTGTGGTGGACGTCACTGACGCGAAGTGATAGAGTACCGAGTTCCTCTTCGTCGGAAGGTATGTCTTGAGTCCAATTTGAACCTGTGTTCGATGCCCAGTATTTTCCTGACTCGTATCGTGAGGCAATGAGTCTATAGTTCGATAAACTAACGCAAGGTGACATGATGGTCGCTCAGTATGCCTCTAAGTTCCATTCCTTGTCATGCTTCGCATTAGATTTGGTCCGATCAGAAAGTCACAAGTGTAGAAAATTCGAGAGAGGTCTGCATCCCTCGATTCAGCCCTTTGTTGTGGGTCAGCACATTCAGAGTTTTGCATCCTTGTTGGAGAGTGCCAAGGCAGTGGAGTTGTGCCTTAGTCGTTTGCAGACGACATCTAGAGTGGAGTCTCCTCCTCGTGTGGCTTGCAAGGGTCCGGGAATTCCAGTAAGAAGAGGGGCCATAACCAGGTGGAGTTATCGTGCAATCGTCGAAGTGGTGGTTCGTCTTCTTCATCACACAAGCCAGGAGTTTCTTCTGTCTCCCACATTGTGTGCCATAAATGTCGTCAGCCAGGTCATTTCTGTTCGCAGTGCACCGTGTCGGGTCCTCCTTCAAAATCTTGTTTCTTATGCGGTGAAGTTGGTCACGTGGCAAGAGTTTGCTCCAAGCAGTGAGAAATCAGGGTTGAAGAAATTGACGGCGTCCTTTGTTTGTTCATTGGTCGAGTTTCGCTTTCGTGTTGGACTTGTGGAAGTCCATGTATTCATTGTGTTGTTAAAACTTCACTTTTGATTTGTGATTCTTTTTATGTATCGTTTTCTTTTGGGATTGTATTGAAAACTATGTTGAACGGTGATCTTGCGTTGCACCTTAGTTGGATCTTGAGGTTATCTTATGACCTCTCTTAGATCTCACCTTCGTCAAGTTTCTCGTTTGCGGTAAAGGTTACTAAAATTCATAGTTGTATTGGTGGTTGGCTTCCTAATTGAGATTCGTTCATTTTGTTGGATGTCATTGGATTTATGTTGGAGAATCATATCGGATTGAACCGGTTAAGCCTTCTTGCTTGAAAGTTCGAAATTTATCGTTGGAACTTTTTTTATTTTTTTGTGGTGGCAAAAAAAAAGGAGAGTTGTCGTGGAATGTTTTCTTGGATGCTTCGATGGTCTTGACCTCTTCGTTAAAAGTCCCTAATCTAAGATGTTGTTGTATCGTTTGGAACTTGTTATTGTTCCTTTTACTCCGTGGTAGAGTTGTGTATCCTTCGAGACACCTTGTCTAAGTCTCAAAATTTTGTTCGTTGTGGGATGCTTCTGTTGTTGGGTGTTATGGAATTGTGGCAAAAAGTTTTGCCTTCTTTTCTTGCTGTCGCGTCTACCTATTGCATTCGTACTAAATTGTTCGTATTTGTTTGCGAAAGAATGTTGGACCTTCAAGGCGACGTGAGTTAGTGACGCGTGGGAAAATGGCTACGATTGCATATTGAAGTTTTAGACTCGGTGTGAGTTTGTGCTAAGTCATGTTGTTTGGACTTAACACGTGCATAATTGGTGTGGTGTGTGTGGGTTTTTCTTTCATTGTGTGATGTATGTTTGACGTGCGTGAATTGAAGTGAGAAACGCTACCGGTCGGGGCATCTCAGGATGATCACCAATGTCATACTATCACCGCACCATGGCGTGTATACTTTGTTGTGTATCTAGATTTATTGCAATACATACGGGTCTGGGTTGGTTGCGAGTAACTTTAGGATTGCAGCTCGTCGTATCGGCGTATCCTTGGCATTTTCGGGGCAGAGTGGCATAGTCTTTGTGTGTGGTGCATCTTCGCGATTCGAGTATCTTGTTTGGTGGCCTTCGCGATTGACTTTTGCTTGCTCGTGGTATAAGCGTGGTGGAGTTCATGCGCAAATCTCGTAGAGTTGTTCTTTTGCGGACTTTCGGTCCTTAAGCATGATTCTTTTTTGGTCATCTATCGATTACGGATTGTGTCGAGAGAACGGTTTGATCTTTTGGGGAGTGTATCATGTGGGGTTCCTTTTTGTGAAATGGTTTCAGTCGCAGCGGAAGCGTGGTGGAGCGTGACTCTTCGTTGGGTTCTTTTGGATTGTTGTATTAATCCTCTATCTCCTTGCTCTGGTAAATTTCGAGGACAAAATTTTTGTAAGGAGAGTAGTTTGTCACACTCCGGAAATTTTATAATTTCCATTCGTCTTCCATAAATCGATAAATAAATTTTATTGAAAATCCTATCGTTGTTCGTCGTCAACCGACGCGTTTCATTTAGTTCGCTAATCGTTCATTCGTTGTATTCGTCGTTGACCTTGCAGAAGGTCATGATGCGGCCTTAATATGTTATTCGACATCTAGAACAATTTAGAAATGCTCGAGATTGCGTCGGGAAGGTTCGACGATGTTTTGGTGCTTCAGCACTTTCCCCGTCTGGACCAGGGTGGGTCCTGTCCAGAAGGATGAGCAGTGAGTTCAGGGTTGAGTTACAGGAGGTCTCGTCCGGACCATGGTGGGTCTCGTCCGGACGACAAAGGTACCTCATCCAGACGGCGGTGGTCCCGTCCGGACGGTGCGGCAGCGGGTTGCGCGAGATGTTATGTTTTAAGGGTTTATATGCGACCCAATCCTCCTTTTCTCTCATTTTAGTCCGCCCCTATCTCTCTCTAACCCTAAATCTCCCTATCCCTCTCACTTCTCTCTTCAATCCACCCATTTCTATCAAGATTTGGAGCTTGGCTCCTTCATAAACGTCGACGGGGATGTCGAGGGCTTCGCATTGATGGTGGCAGTTCGCGCATAAACGGTAAGTCTTCTCCTCTCTCAAATCCTAGCTCTCATTTCCCTTCTCCTCCATTGTTGAGTAATGGTTGAACCTTGTAGGTCTCGACGAGAGCTTCGTTGCAGTGGGTTTGGTTCGTGGTGAGGCGGTGGGCGTTTACCGGTGATTGCTCCGGCGACTTTCCTGGCGACGCTCTGGTGGGTAACTCCTAACTCCTACTTAGTATGCGTGGGTGTGCGTATTTCCATTTCATGATTCATTATGCGTAGTTGTATCGTTCGTCGTTCAATTCGTTGGCGTTGGGTTAGTCTCAGGTAATTGTGTTGGTCTTGGAGTAGTGTAGATGTGGAAAGAATAACTCGTGTGTTGAGGATTATCCTTCAAATTGTATAGGCGCCAAGTGTTTGATGAAATGCCCAAATGGGCCTTGAGGTGGAATTTGGGTGCGTCGACCGTGTTGAGGTATTATGGTAATTGCTTAGTAATGTGTTTGACTTACTTGGGTCTTTGTGGTATTACAAGAGTGTGAGTTGTGGTGAAATTGGGATTTCCCCCCTTGTTGTCGATGGTGGTGAACCTTCTAACTAGTTGGGATTGGTCATGGAAAGTCTTGGGTTAAGTGGGTGTCGCGGCTTCTTTGGGTATTAGTAACGTTGTGGTGTGGTTGGTGCGAAACCCCTTGGTGTTGTGACGACGGGAGGTTGGAACTTGGTGTTGGACCTTACCTCGAAGGGATCATGGAAATGTGGGAAATAGATGGGTTGATCTATAACAAAATGTACCCAATGAATGCAAGGAACTTCCAATACGAGGGATGGACCCCACGAGGACCACCCTTAGCCAATCTTGAATCATCCACCTAAACCCACTAATGAAATGAGGAAATGTAAGTGTGTGGGAATGTTGACTTGGGGGAAGACAGCCCCAGCAACTCTATTCGTGTTAAGTGGGAGATACGCGTTCCCTAAGTCACGGAATCACTGGATGTCATTGACGGGTGACGATCTAGGAATAAGATCCTTTGGCCATAGGTGGGAGATACGAGTTACCGAAAGTCTCAGAATGACTGGATACGCTGGCAGACGGGATCCTAGAAACCTTAACATATGTAATCTACTCGCCCTTGTCTAGGGGAGATTGGCGACTCGCTTGTTCAGGAGTAGGCCGGGAATGAATATTGAAATGAAATAATCAATTCGTGATGGTAATGTTGTTGTACCTCTTGGGTGGGACAAGGTGGGGAAAATGATGAAATGTGTAATTCCAATATTCAATATTAAATGCAATCATGCGGATCCAAAATCTTACCAATGAACATGAGGGTAATGCGGAGATGAGGAGAATTGGGTGTCAGATTCCTTGTGAGTGACTTATGAGTGTTGTTAGTGATGTGACCGTGGTTTGGGTTGAAGTAGGTGAGGTTGAGTGACAAGGTGTGCTTATTCCCTAGTAGAGTTCTCTAGTGATAACCTTTACGTTTGGGATGTCGATTGTGGTTTGGGTGACACTCTACTTGTTTGACCTTAGAGATACTCTTAGTCTCATGTCACTTGGGTGTGTGTGTGTACGCGTGTTGTACCTTTCCTTTGACCTTACTTACGTTGGGTTGTGTCACTTAGGTTCGCATGCGCTCAAGCATGCTTTGTACTCGTTAGTTGTTACCTCACTGAGGTGTGGTTCGCTTATACCCTCTTTCCTTTCTCTTTTCCAGGATTGTGTTGCAGGGTTTCTCTTGCAGGGGTATATGGTGATTGTGCTAGCAGCTGGTTCCCTTTGGAGCTGCGACCTTGGTTCTCCTTTGTACCTTGTGCTCTTCCTTACATTTTGTAGTGAGTAGTAGTAGGTGTACTTTTCTTTCCCATGTACTCTTTCAATTTCTCATATTGTATCAAGATTAATGTAATGAGAACTTCTACTACAATACATCTGTGTAGTAACCGTTAACTCCTCAGTGTTTGTATTTTCTGTATTTCAAAAAAAAATATATGTTGGAAATGTTTTACTTAAAAACATGGGGTGTTACAGTTGGTATCAGAGCTTTCGGTTTGAATACCTTTGGACCGTGGGGAGACACCTAGTCTCCATGGGTTCCTAGGGTCATTACGGTTGATACGATTGTTCGCGTGTGCCTTGGAGCACCGTTTGTCTTAGGTTTTTTTCCTTAGAGCCGTTTGTTTCATTTCGACTCCTTCTTGGGTTGCCGAGTTTCCGTGAAATGTTGGGAGATGAGTGTTGTTCCTCCCCGTAAGTCTATGGATGTGTTAGCAGTTGTGCACTTGGGTGCCTGGTTTTCTTGAGATTTATGGTATTGCTTCCGTTGAGTTTTGGACTACCTTGTGGTTGTATAGTGGGAATTGAAATTCTTGGAAGGATGTGGAGTATTGAGGCTTTTTGGTTTTTCCGTTTTAAGGCATGAATTTGCGGTTGTCTTGTGATTTCGTAAGTCCCTTGGGTCTTCCTTTCGTGCATTCACAGGAAAGATGAAGTTTGTGCTTCCTACTTCCTTCATGAGTTGATGTTTGTGGCTGTTTTTTGGGTATTTTGTCTCTTTGAGACTTTATACATTCGATGCGTTGTATCCGTTCTTTTCTAGTTTGTTGCGAATATTCACATTTAGTGTCTTTAACTGTTCTTTGTGCCAGTGTTCCAATGGCTTCTAGACGTGTGGAAAATCGGAATCGTCATGGTATCCCTACTCCTGGAGTTGTTCTCGGAGATGGAGTACAGTTTCAGTTCGACCAGTTGACCGAGAGATTGGTTGCATCCATTGCAGCGTGTGGTCGCGAATCGGGTGTGCTGTTGGGTAATGAGAGGAATCGATCTTCACAGATGATTAGGGATTTTCTTTGCTTTAATCCTCCTCAGTTCAATGGTTCCGGAGATCCGTTGGAGATAAATCATTGGCTTGTTGAGATTCGCAAAGTCCTAAATGCATTGGAAATCACTGAAGACTCCGTTCGAGTGTCCTAAGCGACTTTTCAATTGGTCGGTGAAGCAGATGTGTGGTGGAAGTCACTGATGCGAAGTGATAGAGTACCGAGTTCCTCTTCGTCGGAAGGTATGTCTTGAGTCCAATTTGAAGCCGTGTTCGATGCCCAGTATTTTCCTGACTCGTATCGTGAGGCGATGAGTCTACAGTTCGAGAAACTAATGCAAGGTGACATGACGATCGCTCAATATGCCTCTAAGTTCCATTCCTTATCGCGCTTCGCATTAGATTTGGTCCGATCAGAAAGTCACAAGTGTAGAAAATTCGAGAGAGGTCTGCATCCCTCGATTCAGCCCTTTGTTGTGGGTCAGCACATTCAGAGTTTTGCATCCTTGTTGGAGAGTGCCAAGGCAGTGGAGTTGTGCCTTAGTCGTTTGGAGACGACATCTAGAGTGGAGTCTTCTCCTCGTGTTGCTTGCAAGGGTTCGGTTTTATCTGGGAATTCCAGTAAGAAGCGGGGCCATAAACAGGTGGAGTTATCGTGCAATCGTCGAAGTGGTGGTTCGTCTTCTTCGTCACACAAGCTGGGAGTTGCTTCTGTCTCCCATATTGTGTTCCATAAATGTCGTCAGCCAGGTCATTTCCGTTCGCAGTGCACCATGTCGGGTCCTCCTTCAAAATCTTGTTTCTTGTGCGGTGAAGTTGGTCACGTGGCAAGAGTTTCACCCAAGCAGTGAGAAATCACGGTTGAATAAATTGACGGCATCCTTTGTTTGTTCCTTGGTCGAGTTTCGCTTTCGTGTTGGACTTGTGGAAGTCCATGTATTCATTGTGTTGTTAAAACTTCACTTTTGATTTGTGATCCTTTTTATGTATCGTTTTCTTTTGAGATTGTATTGAAAACTATGTTGAACGGTGATCTTGCGTTGCACCTTAGTTGGATCTTGAGGTTATCTTATGACCTCTCTTAGAGCTCACCTTCGTCAAGTTTCTCGTTTGCGGTAAAGGTTACTAAAATTCATAGTTGTATTGGTGGTTGGCTTCCTAATTGAGATTTGTTGATTTTGTTGGATGTCATTGGATTTGTGTTGGACAATCATATCGGATTGAACCGGTTAAGCCTTCTTGCTTGAAAGTTCGAAATTTATCGTTGGAACCTTATTTTTTTGTGGTGGCAAAAAAAAAAAATAGGGGCGATGTCGTGAAATTGTTTCTTGGATGGTTCCATGGTCTTGACCTCTTCGTTAAAAGTCCCTAATCTAAGTTGTTGTTGTATCGTTTGGAACTTGTTATTGTTCCTTTTACTCCGTGGTAGAGTTGTGTATCCTTTGAGATACCTTGCCTAAGTCTCAAAATTTTGTTCGTTGTGGGATGATTCTGTTGTTGGGTGTTATGGAATTGTGGAAAGAAGTTTTGCCTTCTTTTCTTACTGTCGTGTCTACCTATTGCATTCATACCGAATTGTTCGTATTTGTTTGCGAAAGAATGTTGGACCTTCAAGGCGACGTGAGTTAGTGACGCGTGGGAAAATGGGTACGATTGCATATTGAAGTTTTAGACTCGGTGTGAGTTTATGCTAAGTCATGTTGTTTGGACTTAACACGTGCATAATTGGTGTGGTGTGTGTGGGTTTTTCTTTGATTGTGTGATGTATGTTTCACGTGCGTGAATTGAAGTGAGAAACGCTTCCGGTCGGGGCATCTCGGGACAATCACCATTGTCATGCTATCACCACACCAGGACGTGTATACTTTGTTGTGTATCTAGATTTATTGCAATGCATACAGGTCTGGGTTGGTTGCGAGTAACTTTAGGATTGTAGCTCGTCGTATCGGTGTATCCTTGGCATTTTCGGGGCAGAGTGGCATAGTCTTTGTGTGTGGTGCATCTTCGCGTTGTGAGTATATTGTTTGGTGGCCTTGGCAATTGACTTTTGCGTGCTCGTGGTGTAAGCGTGGTAGAGTTTATGCGCAAATTGTCACGACCCATCTTTGATAACTTAAATTGATAGTTATTAAGGGATGGACACGTGGCCAAGCATCTACTAACTCAAAACACTAAACGACAAACTGAAATAAAATAAATACCACAACTGATCTGGTTATAAATCTCAGATGATACAACGACTCAAAGAAATAAAAATACAATTCTGGCTCATGGCCGATACAACTTATCACAACTGCTACTACAACAACTATGAACAACAACTCTGAACAACTACAACATGGGCTCAAGGCCAATCAACACTACTACAACTCGATAAGAAAAATAGACTCAAAGCTGAGAGCTAAACAATCTCTCAAAAGAAAAGAGTAAAAAGACTCAACTCTACTACAACACCACGACTCAACAGCTGGACTGGACTGAGGACTCTAGCTCCAAGTACCTAAAAAGAAAGTACAAGCGTGTATCAGCGACGAGGGCTGATGAATACTATAGAAGTATATAAACAAGAGAAGTAATAATCTTTCTTTATTATTCTTTCAATCTTTTTATCTTTATTCATGAATTTATATAACTCACACAGATCATTCACATTCTTAAAGGTAACTCCTTATCTTGATCATTATTGTAGTTCATTCTCATTCTCAATAGATTGACATATTTGAATTGATTCTACATTTCTGATTTCCAAAGATTCACATTTACACCATATTCCGAGATTGATCGTATATTTGATATTTCCATATTTCTGACTCGGGGATTCATCACATTTCCATATTCCTTATTTGAAGGATTTACAACACCACCCATATTCAAGATTGTATGATTGATCATTATATTTGATATTTTTCATATTCCAGATTCTCAAATCTCCATCCTTCTTATTTCAAGGATTTCACCAACAACCATATATTTCATATCATCATCCACCTTACATTATAAGCCCAAGGCCAGGGCTATCACCTTTCATTATAAGCCCAAGGCCAGTGCTATCACCTTACATTACAAGCCTAGGGCCAAGGCTGTCACCTTACATTATAATCTTAGGGCCAAGGCTATCACCTTACATTATAATCCTAGGGCCAAGGCTATCTCATTCATCATTTTCTCATCATCATTTCCATTCTTTCATATCTCATATTCTCATTTCATTGCTTTTCACAACATTTCATCTTCTTCATATTATTCTTCAGATTTAGATACTTGAAGATTTATCATAAAGTTGATATTTGCAATAACTCATCTTTATTTATAATATTGACATATTTATTGGAAGCACAATACTGGTCACATTCTTCATAGTCTTTTATTGAATACTATTAGATTCAATATATTATAAGGATTCACTTTCTGTATATTTTATATACATCTTTCCACACATATCCTTCTGTTCACAATTCTCTTCATAAT
>NMUG010006573.1:0-12512 GCA_002855965.1 Monotropa hypopitys | reverse complement strand
CCCAGGAGGTTCCGACTTTGCTGGGATATCAGCCCACTTACCACTCGTTCATCAAACAGAGGGAACCAAGACCCCATCTGCCGGCTCAGGCAACTCCTTCTCCCCCCTGCATCTCCTCCCATCCGGATTGTCTCCTGGACTATAGTAAATCTAGAAAGTCCAGAAGAAACAGAGTCCGAGACTCCCGAGACTCCACCGATGGCTAAGAGAAGGGAAAATCAAGCTCGAAATCTACTCGGACAACCCAATCTTCCCCTACCTAATGTAGTGCTTTCCTCACCTCTGCCTGTCCATATTGCCGAGCCTTCCTCACAGGCTCTTAATGTCCATCCGAACATTGTTGGCTCTGCCTCAAGCAGCAAGCAGAAGAGGCTAGAATTTGAAACGGTCCCTCAGGACCAATTTGATGAGGTTCTGGAGCAACTGCTGGGAGAGGATAGCTCCTCAGCCCCTCCTCCATGGCGCCCGACCTTCATCTTCAACGACCGGATCGTTACCAATATCGATTCGGTTGTCACCCCGGGAGTAGCCCCATCTTTTTCCCAGGCAGTAATGCTTCCCCGGGATGAAGAGAACCTTCCAAAGTCTGAGGATGAACTCTTCTCGGCCGCACTGATGGCAATGTTCCAGGTACAATTTCAATTTTGCACAATTCTTGCATTGAATAGTTTCCAACTTATTTGCTCCGGATTTTGTAGGGGATTCATAGGACCTATGCGGCCTAGTCCAAGTCGGTATCCCAGGAGGCAACCTTGACAAAGGAGATGGGGCTCCGTAACCAGGCTGAAGAGGCGGTGAAATCCGGACTAGCAGAGAAGGCTGTGCTCCAGGACAAACTGAAGGATGTCAAATGGGCTAGGAGTGAGGCGGTGAAGGCGTTGGAGGCCAGGAAGAAGGCCCATGCGGAGGTCGTGGAGGCTCTCGAGGCGGAGAAGAAAGCCCAGGCTGATGATGTGGAGAGGCATAAGGGGGAACTGGAGGATGCAGATGCTACAGGATACGACGCTGGCTTTGAGAAGGCGGGGGATGAGTACCAGAAGCAGGTCGATATGGCCATCCGGAAGGGGTACCTGCATGGACTGGATGATGCGGGTGTCCCGGACGACTCCCTACTACGCACGCCTTCCCCCCTTGACTTCTACTACTGAGACGGCTGATCCTCCTACCGAAGAATAGTAATATAGCCAGTGAAGTGCGCCGTAGATGCCAAATGTCTTTAATTTTGAAAAAACACTTTTTGTAATCCGTAGCTTTTGTTCGATGCCGTATAAAAACTGGATAATTCCGTAGCTTTTGTAATGTTGGGGTATGACTTATTTGGGAAATGTAAGCATGTAACTTTGGTAATACGGTAATAGAATTCCGAACTGTGCGTTTTGACTGATGCTGCTGCTTTATGTGTATGTATTGCCCTCATTTGAATATGTGCGAAGTATTTTGCGTCAGACATTTTAAATCTGACCAAATTTTCCTTCTGGAATTTGCCCAGGGGATTATATTGTTGTCCTTCTGGGCTGTTAAAGATCCTGCCAAAAGTTTGGCCGGGGCAAAGCCCTTCCTGTCCTTCCGGACCACATTGTGTTAGATCTGCCAAACGTTGTCCGAGGCAAATCCCTTGCTGTCTATTTGGACCAAAACACATAAGAATATAAAACTAGATTTTGTACGAGTGATCACTCCTTTTGGATAATCCTATTATGGCAATTGCCTTGGTACATAAAGAAAAACAGAAAAATGTCCTGCCGAACGGCCGGGGCAAAAGGCCCTATCAATGATAATACATTCTCAAGTTCTTTGCATTCCAGGGTCTCGGGATTCTTCATCCGGAGAGATCTTCGAGTCGGTATGATCCCGGGCTTATGATATCCGTGACACAGTATGGACCTTCCCAATTTGGTCCGAGCTTCTGTTTTTGTTTGCCCCCACAGCTCTCCGTAGGACCAGGTTATCCGGCTTAAATGTCTATATCCGGACTATTCGGTTGTAAGTTTGTGCCAGCCCCTGCTGATAGGCTGCAAGCTTGATCCGAGCACTATCTCTTCTTTCTTATTCCAAGTTTAGGTCTTTTACTATGGTCTGGTCATTTTGCTCCGGTATGAAGCATTTGGTCTGAATAGTTGGTAGGCCAGCTTCCAAAGGGATAACAGCTTCCATTCCAAATGCGAGTGAGAAAGGAGTTTGTCCGGTAGGTCTTCTCGGGGTGATCCGGTAAGCCCAAGGAACATGGTACAACTGCTCAGCCCACTTACCCTTTGCTGCCACTAGCCTCTTTTTGATGCCGGATTGAACAGTTTTGTTAGAGGCTTCAGCTTGCCCATTGCTCTAGGGGTAGTAGGGTGTAGAGTTAAAAAACCTTATTCCATACTCTGTGCAGAAGTTGGTGAATAGGTTCCCAACGAATTGTGCTCCATTATCCGACACAAAAGCATACGGAACACCAAATCTAGTCACAATATTTCTCCAGACAAAGCGCTTGATATCCGTCTCATTGATGGTCACGAGTGGCTCCGCCTCTACCCACTTTATGAAGTAATCCGTAGCTGTAATGAGGAACTTAAATCCTCCGAGGGTAGTAGGTAGTTTTTCTACAATATCCAAGCCCCACTGGGCGAAAGGCCACGGGCTGGTAAGAGGTTGCAAGTCAACTGCCGGCTGGTGGATGACCGGGGAAAACCTTTGACAACTGTCGCATTTCCGGACCAAATCTCTAGCATCTGAATGCATGGTCGGCCAGTAGTAGCCTTGCGAAATGGCTCGGTGCGCTAAGGATCTTCCTCCGGAATGGCAACCACAGCTGCCGGCGTGGATCTCATTCAAGATGGTTGAGACCATATTCGGGTGTACGTAGAATAGGTATGGTTCGGTAAAGGACCGTTTGTACAGCTTTTAATCCGGTGATAGCCAATAGCGTGCTGCCTTGTGTTCAATCAGTTGAGCAAGCCTTTTATCAGCCGGGAGGACATCATCCTTCAAGAAAGCCATGATTGGATCCATCCAGCTTGGCCCCAAATTAATGTTAAGAACCTCCCTTTTTTTCCCGGATCAATGCTAGGCTGCTGTAAGATTCCTACGGTGATGGTTCTGGGGTTCTCCGAGTCATGGACTGAGGCCAGTCCGGCCAGCACATCAACGTGTGCATTATGCTCCTTAACTATTTAAAAGAGGGTGAATTTATCAAAATTCCCTGCCAGTTCCCTGGCCTGCTGAACGTACCAACTCATTTTGTCGTCCCGGGCCTCGTACTCCCCGGTCATCTGATTGATCACAAGTTGTGAATCGCTGTACGTCGTTAGGTCCGTGATTCCTAGTCCCAATGCCATTCGTAAGCCTACGAGTAGAGCTTCATATTCAGCTTCGTTGTTAGAGGCCGAGAACTCCAGATGAATTACATGCTCGTGAACTATTCCCTCTAGTGAACAGATAACAATTTCTGCCCTGGATCCTCTATTGTTTGAGGCTCTGTCAACGTATAGTTTCCATCCGGTGTTATCCTACGGAACTGATGCTGCTTTGGATTGCAATTAAATATCTCGGGCCGGATCTTGCTCATATGGTCTTGGTGAAAATTCTGCTACAAAATCCGCGAGTATTTGTGCTTTCATCGTAGTCCGGGGTTGATACCGAATGCTAAAGTTAGTCAATTCCACTGCCTATTTTGAAATTCTATTTGATAAGTCTACTTTTCGAAGCACAACTTTTAGAGGATGCTCCGTTAAGACGGTGATTGTATGAGCTTCGAAGTAAGGGGCCAATTTCTAAGAAGCCGAGACAAGTGCTAGAGCCAATTTTTCCAAGGGCAGATACTAGGTCTCAGCGTCAAGCAGAGTTTTGCTTGAATAGTATACCGGAAGATGGTTATGCCCTTCCCGTCGTACCAAGACTGAACTAACCGAGTGTTGTGAAATGGCTAGATAGAGGAATAGTTCCTCGTGCTCCTTTGGAGCAGTCAGCAGCGGTGCTTCAGTCAGGTACTGCTTCAGCTCGGCCAGAGCTTGTCTGGACTTTTCAGTCCATTGAAAGTTCCTCCTGCTTGACTTCTTGATCAAATCAAAGAAAGGCTGGCATTTATCGGACGACCGGCTAATGAACCAGTTTAAGGCTGCTGCCATCCCAGTTAATTTCTGCACTTCTTTTATAGTCCAGGGGGCCTGTATGTTACGGATCGCTGCAATTTGATTGGGATCTGCTTCAATGCCTCTTCTGGTCACTAGATGCCCCAGGAATCTTCCGGAGCCTACTCCGAAGGTGCATTTTTCCGCATTGATTTTGAGCCGGTGTTTTCTCAATACGTCACAGATTTACTGCAGATCTTGTAGGTGGTCCCGGGCCACCTTGCTCTTCACAACCATATCATCTATGTATGCCTCCATGGTCCAGCCAATGTGGACTCGGAACATGGTCGTGACCATTCTCTGATACGTTGCTCTGGCATTCTTTAATCCGAAGGGCATCACTTGATAGCAATAAAGGCCCCTGGGTGATATAAATGCCGTCTTGTCTGAGTCGGGGGGGTATATAGTAATTTGATGGTATCCCCGGTAAGCGTCCATAAAGCTGAGACGGTCATGTCCGGTCGTTGCATCCACTAGTTGATCGATCCGTGGTAGTGGAAAGGGATCCTTTGGGCATGCATCATTAAGGTTTGTGTGGTCCACACAAACCCTGAATTTCCCATTTTTCTTCTTCACGACAACTGTGTTGGCCAGCTAGGTAGGGTACTTCACCTCACAGATTGCCTTTGCTTCCAGCAGTTTGTCGACTTTCTCAATGACTGCCTCGGTGTGGATTGCTGCTGACCGGTGGGCCTTTTGTATGATGGACCGGTAGGCTGGATCAACATTGAGTCGGTGACAAATTAAACCCGGACTAATCCCTAGCATTTCGTAAAGAGTCCATGCAAATATGTCAATGTTGGTTCTTAAAAATCGGAGCATATCGGTCTGGTCCTGTTCCGGCATGGCTGACCCAACGAGGAAGAAGTGTTCACACGGTTCTTCTACCGGAACACGGACTAACTCTTCAATTGCTTTGTCTGTAGCCTCCGTGCCAACATCTTCGAGTACCGGAGCATCCGGTATTTCGACCCAGTGAACCTGGGCTGGTGAAGTCCTGCCTTTGACTACCGCTATATAGCATTTCTTTGATGCCACATGGTCTCCATATATGTCTTCCTATCCTCGAGGACCAATAAAATGGACCACTTGGAGATAAGTGGATGCTATAGCTTCCATCCGGTGGAGCTAGTCCTGGCCCAATATAGCATTATAAAGGCTCGGGACGTTGACCACAGTAAACTCAGTGCTAATCATTTTGCTGCTTGCTGTGACAGGCTGGTTTACTCTTCCTAGTGGCCATACCGGTGCTGAGTTGAATCCGACCAGTGGTACATCGGATGGGATGAGACCATCAAGGGGCAACCCCAACTGTTTGAATAGTGGATAATACATCACATCCGCTGAACTTCTCGGGTCAATTAAGATCCTTCGTACCAAGACTTTGCCAAATCGAAGACTTACAACTAGGGCATTGCTATGAGGGAACTGAACACTTTCCAAGTCTTTATCCGTGAATGTGATCTTCCATTTTCTAGCCAACTCTACCCTAAGTCGTTTTGAAGATGCATCGATATTCATCACATATTTCCCAGACTGACGCTGCCAGATCTCCTCGTTCATTCTATGCTCCGTTGCTTCATCCATTGCTCCGTGGATGACATTAATGACTCTGACGACGCCATCCTCGTCACGGGCCGGTGGAGGTGGTAGTTCGGCATCAGTCCTTTCTTCGTCAATATACTCCCTGGGTCTTCCTGTTTGTACCTGTTCCTCCAGAATGGACTTGAATGCTCTGCACCGGGTGGTGAGGTGCCCCCTGTCACGGTGATACGAGCACCTCATGGAGGCATTTTTGCCTTGTGATTGTCCCACGATTTTAGGGGACAGCCTAAAGAAATCTTCCTTTTCTATCTTCCGGAGGAGCTCGTAAATAGGTATTTTGAATACCGTCTCGTTTGCTTGAAATTCCTCCGGCCGAGACACCCTCTTCTCTTTTGTCTTTATCTCATTAACCTGCCTCGGGGCCCCAGATTTGGATCCAAGTTTGGGGACAGGAGTTGGCTTGGATTTAAGCCTTTCAGATCTGGCCTCCTCCAGTCGGCAATGCTTTTCTATCTGGGACATCAGGTCGTCCATGTCTACTGGACTACAAAGTGTGAGGTCTTCAAAGAGCCTGCTCCGGGGATCCAATCCCATTTTGAATGAAAGGACTACGGTGCCCGGAGTGCATCCTTCTATCTCGTTGTATACCTCCCAGTACTGAGCCGCATATTTCTAGAGAGATTCTCTTTTGCCCATTCGAAGTGCGAGCAGGGCGTCCACCTCTTTTCTCTACTTTGTACTCGTGACAAACCGGGCTAGAAAGGCTTAAGACAATTCCCGAAACAAGCAGATTGATTGCTCTGGTATCTTGTCAAACCAGATGAGCCCGAGGTCCCCCAGGCTAGAGGGGAAGACCTTGCAGAGGAGCTCATCATCTGTTATATGCAGGGACATCATTTGGCAGAAGTGCACCAGGTGTACGTACGCGTTAGATGTTGGTTCGTACTTCTTAAATTTAAGAGCAGAAAATCCCCGTGGAGCCCGATATGCATCGATAGCCGGACTGAATGGTGATAATATTAGCTGGGCATGGACTTGATCTGCCCGGCTAAACATGGCTCAGTCGTTTCTGCGCTTGGCGTCCAGTTTGTCTCAGAGACTGAATGCCCATATCCCTTGCATTGGACCTGGAATATACCCAAGCCTGTCGTTTAGCGGTCTGGTTGTTGCCCTTTCCTTTGCGTTTTTTTCCTGCCTTTCAAGCTGGTCTCGTGGGTCGCCGTCCCACTGCTCACCCAATCCGGTTCCCAGCTTCCGGTGGAACATTCCATTGGTCCGGAACTTCCACCGAGACGTAGTAATGCTGAAGTTCGTGGAGTCTTTTCACGATCTGGATCAACTGGATCCTTCCCCTTCCTTCTCCTCTCACACCTCGGGGTGAGTTTTCGACCTGTGCTCCTCCGGATGATGCCTCATGTGATCCATTCTCTTGTCGATGGGGGAACAGGATCTCGTCCTACCCCGGTCTTCCCCTGACCATCCCGTTTTACGGGATTCTTTTGCTCGGAGCTCTTCTTTTAAGCGAAGCACGTCTTCGTAGATGGAAAGAATGATTTCATCCTTTTTCTTGATCCAGTCTTCCAGGGTCCGGATGTAGGCCCTGGATCCCTAATCCTTCCGTGGCCTGGTGGGTGTCGTGCCATTGGCACAGTTAGTCTCTATAACTGCAGCAGGGGTCCCGTCAATTGGTAGGAGGAAGAAATCTTTCGGAGTGTGGTTGTTATGCACATTCTGTCCAGAAGAGTAGGCGGAGCCATCAGTGGTTTTGATGTGATGAATCGGAAATGTAGTAAGTGTTGTTCATCCCCAACAGAGTCGCTAATTGTGGGTTCCTGGACCCGTGACCCAAGTTGCTTACCAAAGATCCGATCCTGAACAACCACCAGATGACTCCTGCAACCAAAGAAAGCGTTAGAACTGCCCAGCGCCGAATGCCGGAAAGGCTCTCTAATGCCCAAGTCAGATGAGTGTTTGAGAGAATAACTGTGCAGAGTAACAACTTGTTAGAAATCAGAGTCATCAACCTCTTACCCAGTCTGCAATGCCTATATTTATAGGTCATCCGCAATGCATCCAATCCAGCTTAAATTGCGGTAACCATCCCGGATATTCCACCGTAATATCCGGGATTTACCTAGGTTTCTATATTGGATCATCCGGGATGAATACACATCAGATGATCGTTGAGCCAATATATCCTGGCAATAAATAATATGACCCGGACGTGCCATACCATATTTGCCACCCAGTGCACTACTGGGATGGGGTAACCCCGTTGTGTCCTGACCAAATAGGTCCGGTGTATGGTTAACCAGCCGGGCTAACCGTAGCACTTCTTCCCGTAGAATGCTGGGTCAACATCCCTCTAGTTAGTTCGGCCAACCTACACCAGCCCCAATGGGCCTGCCCTCAACGGGCCAACTCCAATACCCAACCCAGTGGCCATATTTGGTTCGGTTACCACATACATAGCCGGTAATCATTATAAAATCATGTCATAAATTTGTACATAAATAGAACAGTATGGCTATTCGAGTTTAAGGTTTTTCTTGAAAATCATATTTAACATGTAAAATGATTCTTAAATAGTTTTCTTATTTCTTATCATATCATAGGCCATTCTTATACATATCAATTGTATCGTGATATATACTACCATACTGGGCGTCCCCAATAGATTAGCTAGATGTCTGATGTATAATCCCACGTAATACTTTGGCTTAGGTCCCCTAGTAAGGACTGTACCAGGGCTTAGGTCCCCTAAATTCACCATTGATGCTTAGGTTCCCCAATGTCATAAATTACCCCAGCTTAATTCCCAAGGGTCACCGGCTTAGGTCCCGGTGTCATATTCTTGCTTGTAAATAATCACACCGGCTTAGGTCCCGGTGTCCATGAACATTAATAATCTGTATCGAGGCTTACTTCCCCCGATGCACATTATTACACCGGCTTAGGTCTTTGTGTTCATGAATCATTTCCAATAGCTCATAGTAGATTTGCAAATAGTTTGTATCCATAGAAATTCTAAAACATGAATTGAATAATAGAAATCCCACGAAAAACATGGATTCTTTGGAAAACGTACCAGAAATCCTGTATTTAAGTGTATTATCACTCACCTATATCGTAGGGTACCGTAAACGCTCCTAAAAATGAAATAATAGCAATATAATTATTTACTGCAATTATATAATTAGTTCTTCTTAAACCACTTACTTATTAATTTCTTATCTTACAATTTCTCTTCTTATTTTAAATTCCTAAATTTATGCTTAATTAAGTTCTTCTTATATTTTCTTACATTTTCTAAAGGTCGGGTATCATTTCTAAACTTTTCTTAAATTTTCCCAAAATTAGCCTGAGGGACCAGTACCCGGAGGTATAGGGGACCAGTACCCGCAAAATCAAAAGGGACCGATACCCGGTGGCATGGTGGACTAGTACCCACTGGGTTAAGAGGGACCGGTCTCCGACAGATCAGAAGACCGGTACCCGCTGGGTACCTTAAGAGGGACTGGTCCCCAACAGTATGGGGGACCGGTACCCGCTGGTACATTTGCAAGAACAGTGAAGAACACATCGAGTTAGTCCTCGTTTTCTTAACGCCAAACAACGATTTTCCTTCTGATTAATGTTCTAATCGTAAAACAAAGGTTCCTACTAGAATATATACTTATAAATTTATATTTTAACATATATAAACGAATCAAAATGACTTATAATCGATTAGATTCGAGTTTTAAGAATTTTTATACAAACTTAGATTTATCGTGTATAATCACGTTTTAATTGATTCTACAAGCTGTGATAGGTTGCTAACCTTGCTAAGAACGATCTCCGAAGGTTTTGCAAATTTCTGTCAGGCGACGATCCGCGACAATTCTTGTTTCTCTCTCTCTTTTCTCTCCTCTCTTCCCCTCTGCCCGTACCCCCTCTTTCTTTTTCTCTTTTCTTTTTAATTTTATTCTTTTATGATTTATTTTATGTTTTATTATATATAATTATATAAGGATAAGTATTATAATTATAAACTAAATTGAATACGTCTTTTAATTATGCCATGATGCAATAGAGTGCGTCGTAGTTACGATATTTCTTAAGTTAATTTATTCATATTTTACGTTTTATCTTTTAATTATTTTATTTATTAAACTCCTAATTTCTTTATTAAGCTCTTTAATTATTTTAATTAGCTTAAATTATAATTATATTTATTATTAAAATTTCAGGTATTACAAGATAGGTACCTTGCAAAACCTCCAAAGTCCGAGAAGGGCTAAGGAGGTGCAAAGACTTACAGGAATGGTTGCCGCACTGAACATGTTCATTAGTAGATCATCAGACAGATGTAGACCATTCTTTCAGTTATTGAAGAAGCAAGCTACTTATAGTTGGACATAAGAATATGAGAAAGCTTTTCAAGAATTAAAGAAACATCTTGCTAGCCCTCCATTGATTGTCACACCAGATCCAGAAGATGTTCTAAAGATTTATCTTGTAGTATCTGAATATATAGTTAGTGTAGTTTTGATCAAGGAAGATGATGTCGAGCAGAAAGCAGTATACTACATTAGCAAAACACTTTTTGATGCAGAAATGATATATCTACCATTAAAGAAACTGATTCTATCACTAGTGATAGTCTCTAGAAAGCTAAAAATTACTTCCTGGCTCACACCATTGAAGTCCCAACTACTCATCCTTTAAAACTATATTAAAGAAGGCCGATTTTTCAGGAAGAGTGGCGGCTTGGTCTGTTGAGCTCAAGGAGTTTGACATTCATTTCATTTCTCGCATAGCAATCAAGGGACAAGTCTTAGAAGACTTTGTTGTAGAATTTCCCACAGGAAGCCATCTTAGAGAACGAGCAAAAGAAGTTGATCCAGCACTTCTAGGAATACCCATAGAAGAAGCAAAGCAACCAGCAACAAACCAGGCAATGCCAGAACTAGAAGAAAACACATCTAACCAATAGAGGCTTCTTGTAGATGGTTCTTCTTGTAACAAAGGGCCTGGAGTAGGAATTGTATTATTTTCACCAGATGGATTGGCATTAGAAAAGTCAATCCATTTGTCTTTTAATGTTACAAATATTTGCTAATTCATTGTGATATTGAGTTGGCTGTCAACCAATTATCTGGAGAGTATGCTGTCCGAAATGACCGAATGGCTTCTTATGCTGAGAAAGTTACAGAAGCCTTAAGCCATTTTGAGAAGACAAAGATTATGCAGATTACTTCAAAATAGAACAGCCACACCGATGCTTTAGCATACCTTGCAACTTCAATACCTATAGAGCTTCGCCGCACAATCAGCATTGAGTCCCTCCTTTAGTTGAGCATAGAAAAGTAATCGATGGAAGAAACTATAGATTTAAATTTTGGAATGAGCTGGATGGATCCTATTATTGCATTCATCAAACATAGAACATTGCCAGAAGATAAGAAGGAATCCCACAAGTTGCGACTCAAGTTGTAACGACCTAGAATTTTAAATGTATTTTTTTAGAAGAAAATGTATTTTTTTATATATTTAATGAAGGACGAGGTTCGATATATGTTAATCTAGTGATTTAGAGTGGTGAGAGTCACCAGTATTGAATTGGTAGGATTTTTGGTCGTTCCGGCAATGTGCCGAGGGCGTTCGAGGCCCATTACGACTCCGACGTTTTCTGAAAATCGAAAATCCGTATTCATGAAAGTTGTAGAGAATTTCATTAGAAATCCAATGCAACTTGAATCGTCTCAATCGGAGATCGGACGAAAAAGTTATGCCCGATTTACCTCGCATCAGTTTTTCCTTTGGTACAGCGAAGTTGGTTATCGATAACCGGTCCTTCATGTTATCGATAACCGGATGTCTTTAGGGCCCCATAGAAAGTCCCGAGAGTTTGGTTATCGATAACGGGTTTGTAGTTATCGATAACGGGTTGTCCTTTGGTTCTTTGGTCAGGACCCGAGAGCTTGGTTATCGATAACGGGTGTGTGGTTATCGATAACAGGTTATCCTTTGGTCCCTTAGTCAGGACCCGAGAGCTTGGTTATCGATAACGGGTGTGTGGTTATCGATAACAGGTTGTCCATTGGTCCCTCAGTTAGGACCCGAGGATCTGGTTATCAATAACTAGTACAGTGAAGGCTTCTGGTTATCGATAACAGGCCCCGCGCTTCTGGTTATCGATAACAGGTTTTCCATTGGTACTTTCCCGGGGCCGTATATATATGTTTTTGGGTCCAATTTTTTCCATTTCCCCTTCTTCTCCACTCTTCTAACCCTAAAGCTCTCTTCTCTCTCCTCACCTCCATTAATGGAGATTCTCTCTCTCTCCTCCATATCTTCACCTTCCAAAGCTTGGATGGATAAATCCCAAGAACAAAACTTGTTCTCCTTGCTCCTAGCTCTCCATTAAACCCAACCGCTTCTCCATCCGACGAGATTTGGATTTTTGGGTGTCCTTCAACATCGAGCAATGGAGTTTCTCCAAGAAGAAACATTGCTCCCCTTGGTGAGAGCTTTCCGGTGACCCACATGGCGAGTTCATCCGACGATTTTTGGAGCTCCGGTGACTTTCCGGCGAGGAGATATGGAGATGCGGCCTTCATGAACGTTGTAGAGGGCGAGGAGATCTACGCATTGGCGGATTTAGTTCGCGGCGACTTTTTCCGGCGACTTTCCGGTGACTACTCCGGCGATTGCTCCGGTAGGTGGATTCTTGACTCCTATCAAATATGTGCGCGTGTGTGTGTGATTCCCATGTTTGTACCAAAATTCCCGTAGAATTGTATTGGTGTAGCACTTGGAATTAGGATGGAAAATCCTTTGGTACAACCACTTGAGCTTTGGGTTTATAGG
>NMUG010006572.1:0-12512 GCA_002855965.1 Monotropa hypopitys | reverse complement strand
TATTGTAATTAATTTATAATTAACTTGTAACTAACTTGTAATTAACTTGCCAATATGCATATTGTAATTAACTTGTAATTAACTTGCCAATATGTATATTGTAATTAACTTGTAATTAACTTGCCAATATGCATATTGTAATTAATTTGTTGTAATCTATTCTAATCTATTGTTATTCATGCGCTATAACTTGTCATTTAATTTATTGTAATATACTATATATAATCTATTATAATCTAATGTAATCAAAAAGTTATACTTGCTCTTCACTTGCCCAACTTAAAATAAAGTGTACTGTAACTTGTAATTTTGATAAATTATAATGCACTTTTTTTTGATAACTCAGGTGTCCGGGCCAGCTTACGCGCACCACAACTAATCCTGAGGGAACCAATCCCAGCGCCAGCTACTGGGGCCCCGCTTATAGCCAGAGCTTCGCTCTGTGCGGCTGGCCCAAAGGGGAGTATGTTTCCAAGAGGTTTCGATCCTGAGACCTAGAGGAGGAGCAAACTCCTAGGTCCCAGACAACGACCAACTCGGCTAACCCCTTTGGGTTAAATTATAATACACTTAGTACAAGTTACATTGTAATATACTGTAATCTAATATGTGCACTTGAAATAAGTTACCCTAACGATGCAATATTAGAGTAACACAACAATTTGAACAATAATTTAAATAATATATTGTAACGATGATACATACATACAACCTTACATACAATAACGTTACATACAACAACGTTACATATAACAATATTACATACAACAATGTTATATAAAACAACGTTATATACAATCTTACATACAATAAAATACACACCTACAGGTGTATTTCAGATGGTAGCAGGGCGTGACTGATTAGATTCAACCTTGCTTAGGCCCGGAGTTCGAATCCTGGCGGTGACGAGCGATCACCCTTTGTGTACCTAAGTATACAGGCAAGGCCCCGTACCTAGGGACCGTTTGAGAAGGCCTGAATTTACTCACTCACATGCTTCGAGGTGGCGGCAATGATGAGGCCCTCAATGGTGGGGTACATTATTTTTTACATACAAACTGTAAAATAATGCAACGATGCAAAACGAAGTTTTCGATGCAGCAAACTTACTTTTCTTCACCATTCTAATACAAGAGGAAGCTTTTGACGCAGAAAATACAAGGTATGAGAGAGACGAAACAATCGACTAAAAAAATGTAAGAGAATGAGAGATTGAGTGTATTTTGAGAGAGAGACGAAGCAATCAGGATAATCGCGATTCAAGAAAATGAGCTCATGCAAAGGATATTTTAGGTAAAACATGGCAAATAGAATTTTAACGGGTACCCAAACATATAATTTGAGACCAGAATCGAAATGATCTTATTTTAAGAACCTGCCCAAAAAAATCTGTTAAACAAATAATATGCCCCAATTTATTTGTAGGGAGGCAAACTAAAAACGCATTACACCGAAGTGGACAGAGAATTGAAATACAGAGGTTCATCGGCTCGCAACATAAATACACTACACTCATTCCCTCTTTCTCCTCTATACTCAGATCCAAATCTCTGTGCAACAATCGCATCCTTCAATTCAACTCTTCTGATATCGGATCCTTACATATTGTCTCTCTTCATTCGAACGACTGACGCATCCCCCTGGTCTACCTCTCAGATCTGACCTGCCTCGCATCCCTCTCGCTGTTTTCTCTTTCTCCATCGCCAACAGCCCTATCTCGCATCCCTCTCGTCTGTCTCTCGCTGTTTTCTCTTTCTCCATCCGCCAACTCTATCCATCGCATCCCCTCTCGTCTCTCTCTCTCTCTCGTTGATTTCTCTCCTAGAGCATCTGATCCGAAATTTGCAGTACAGGTAAAACAATATTTTTTGTTGTTTCTGCCTTTTTTTGCTTGCTAAGAAGGAACTAATTTTGTATTGTAACCAACTTATGTACTGCATTCATATGATATGAGAGAATCCCCTATGTTCTTTTTTTGCAGTATTGTAACTTATTCGTACTAATTTCGTATTGCAGTACATTCTGGTTTTGGCTTTGCAGACGAAAAGCAAAGGAATCCTAACACTTTATTTTTTGCAGATTGTTTGATTTGGATGAAATATCTCAGGTGAAACATTCTGATTTTGTTCATTTGTTGTTTTGTGGGCTGTTTCTAGAATAATTTTGGGACAGATTTCTGGACTGATTTTACGGTGTTTCGGCTAAGTTGAGGTTTGGACAGATTTTTGTGAGGATTAAAATTTTTTTTTAGCCCAGGGTAGATCATAGTTCTGGCTCCGCCATTGACCACTTGGGTTTGATCGAGTTCCCTGTTCGTCTTCGCATCTGGACTGATCGAGCTTCCACGAACCTTCAAAACCAATCATGAATCCCTTCTCGTCCGGTACTCGTCTAAGGTGAGCATTAAATTATCTGATCTTGCTCCTCATTACATCTTGGATCAAGGTTCCGCTCTGCTGCATAATTAGGTCGAATTTTACTAGCCTATTTTGAAAATAGTGGTGCCGAGAGTTAGTATTTTTGAAATTTAAGAGGAAACTTGATTATCTTTAATCAAGATATTTGTAGTAGAGAACTTTTACGGTTATATTTAATTTTTAAACTTACACCTAGGGCTGCAAACGAACCGAATCGAGCAACTTAAAAATGTTTGGGTTCGGTTTGTTAAGATTTTAGCGAACTCGAACTCAGTGAAAATTTGACAAGCCGAGCTCGAGCCGAACTCTCCCTCGAACATGTTCACGAACTTTAACGAGCGAAAAATTAACACCCATTTATGAATGCATAAAAATCAAGATTACAAATAAATAAGTTTTCTACATACTCAATTATAAAAAACATATATTCATAATTTTTGAGAATGTTATTCTATATAAACATATATTTACACATATAAATTCATTTATGCATAATTTTGTACATAAAATTTTTATTTTGTACATATATTCTAGGTTCGCGAGCCTAGTCGAGTTGAATACTATTATGCTCACGTTTATCTCATTTATCAAATGAGCCTAAATTTGAGGTTCAAGTTCGGTTCATTTAATAAACGAATCGAACTTGAACGAGCTCTTACCGAATCGAGCCTTGAATAGTTCGGGAACAGCTCAGTTCATTTACAGCCCTACCTACACCAGTGGGGAAACATGTTCTGATAGTTATCTGAAGGTTCCATTCTATTGCATAATTATGTCATATTTGACTGGTGTGAAATTAATGGTTCTAAGAGTTGGTGCTATTGAACTGTTGGAATTGAAAAACGCGATTCTCTGTAAATAGAATATTGTGTGAGAGCTTCTACAACTAGATTTAGTTGATTCTCTGTAAATAGAATATCGTGAGAGCTTCTACAGCTAGATTTAGTTTCTAAACCAATGGGAAAGGATGAAATGATACCTATCTGATCCGGAAGCCCACTCTATCAGGTTAAAAATTACTGGCCTACTTTGAAATTGGGTTGGTGTGATTGAATTGTTGCATTTGAAGAGAAAAAAGGGGTGGGGGAGTTTTTGCGGGGATGAAATCTTGGACTGTATTAGCTGTATGAAAATAATGGAGTGTTAGAGCTTGTCCAATATCATTTAATTATGAAATCCATAAAGTGTGCCTGGGCGGCCATTCCATTCACTGTCAATGAATTTTGAATTGAATGCATTAACGGTGTGACATTTTTATTTTGGCAAATGAATCCCCTGTGCTATGATTGGATAATGTTGTTGGTGAATTTTCGGTGGCGTGTGGTGGGGGGTATGAAAGCCTGGACTTTATTAGCTGTAATGAGAATAATGTGAGTGTTAGAGCTTGTCCAATATGAGTTAATCGTGACATCCATAAAGTGTGCCTGGGAAGCCATTCCATCCACTGATCAATGAATTTTGAGTTGAATGCATTATTAATAGTGTGATAGATTTTTATTGAGGCAAATGTATTGTGTGTGCTTGGACTTTATTAGCTGTAATGAGAATAACGTTAGTGTTAGAGCTTGTCCAATATGAGTTAATTATGACATCCATAAAGTGTGTCTGGGCAGCCAGTCCATCCACTGTCAATGAATTTTGAGTTTGTTGGAATGTATCCCACATCGTCTAATTATGTCCAATCTCTATTGGTTATAAGGCTCAAGTTTCCCTCTCCTTAACACCTTGGTTTTAAGGATAAATGTGGACTGAGCTTTTCAATTTGGTATCAGAGCCTGGTTGGGCCTGTGTCGGTTGTGCCGAGTGTCCGGCTACCCTGTGTTGTGGTCCAGGAGGGTGTGTTAGAATGTATCCCGTATCATCTAATTATATCCCATCTCTATTGGTTATAAGGCTCAAGTTTTCCTCTCTTTAATACATTGGGTTTAAGGAGAAATGTGGACTGAGCTTTTTATTGAGGCAAATGTGTTATGTGTGCTATAGTTGGATAATGTTGTTGGACCAGTGGAATATCATTGAGTGTGGACCTTCAGTCAATGTTCTAATATATAATAGTTTGGACTTAAGACTATGTTTGGTTATCAAATATATAATATTTCTTTTAGTTGCGGCGGACAACTATCGCCTAGTGCCTAGGCGGACCACTACCGCCTAGGTGACTCCATGTGAAGCCTTTTAGAACACGGCCTTCGGTCATAAATTTGGGGTTAAATTTTGTATTAGATTTCCTAATTGAGGGTGTGTTTTATAGTTCTTATTATAATCTTATTTCATAAATCGAAAAACAATCAACAATAACACAACAATAACTACCCATGTAATTGCCAATTGATGGGGGTATGACCGAGGAGAACTCGAAATAGACCTAACATTTGACAATATATATACAAAGTGATTGCTCTTAGAAAATTATACCACTAAAGTGATGACTACTGTATTCTTCCAAAAAGCGAGAACTCAAGGGACATTATTTTGTGATATTATGCCCCAAATTAAAACCTGAAGACATCAGGGATGGAAGACCCCCAATTCACTTTCTGTGCTCATTACGTTGCTTTCTTCATTCAAAATCCAATGATTAATACGAGGTTGGGCGTGAGTTCGTGTCTGAGTGTATTCATCTAATTTTCAACTCAAGGACACAGAACATGTCTTTATATATATTATATAACTCTGTGGGATGTGTTTATGAAAGGCATAAAACATTTCTTTCGTGTGCATATTGTTTTCAAAGAAGTAATTTGTTGTATAAACCAAGGCATTAATGGCATGCCACCTGTTCCAAAAAAGAAGACGAAGAAGACCAAACAAGAGGACCCTATACACTTATGTATAAAAACTATCGTGAAATTGATCGAGAGTAGGATTAAATCCCTCGCATCAGAGTTATACAAACTACTAACAAAAAACCTCTTTAGCTCAAACAAAGGCGTCTCAGGTCCTTTAAAATCGTGGCAATTCTTCTAAAAAAAATGTGTGCCACACATCAAACAAAGGGACACATCATTTTCCGTAAGTTCCTTGTCTTCTTTCCCACCTTTGTGCCTCCCGGGTCTGAAGACGCTCCGGCACTCCCTTTGGGAAGACCCAGGTTGCAATAGACTAAGATAAGATCGAGATCCCTAGCTTCATGCATGTGCATATTTTGATAGTTGTATGCACAATCTAGTAAACTCAAGTACTTAATACGCTTCATAGGTGGACATCCAACTAAAATATTGGGCTCGTATTCGTACAAGTATATTTCTCAGTCTCATCCTCTTGCCATGTAAGTGGTCTCACTGGCCTAAGCTTTAATATCCTTTTTTCAATGCCTCAAACTATTTTCCCTGCCAAAGTTATGGACTCCAGGAGAAGTAGATAGAATCTGGCCACTCATTCACCTTGCTGATGAATATCTATCATGATAGCCTATGTTACATGGACTCTTCAAAGTTTAAAATGTATAAGGATATGGGGTTCGTGTTCATATGTTTAGTTGGACATTCACCCAGCTACCATATCTTGTAATTCACATCATTATGAACTATGCATAGAACTCCTATGTTATGCACGAAAAGCTCTAAGGCAACTTGTAAACACCATTTATTCTAAAAAAATGAAGGAATATATTGGAAAATATGACTATTTAGGTGTGTCCACATAGAGATGGATTTGATGCGAGTTTTAAAACTCGAGACACGTACTTGCACCCGACTCCGGAACTGAGTCCTTGTAACATAGCCAATAGCATTTTTGAGCTTGATGGGATCCTTGAAATCTGTTACCCATTCACCTTTCTGGTGAAATCACTGTTGCGCAAAAGCATTCTTGAAATTGACAGGATCCTTGAAACTAGCTACTCATTCACCTTGCTGATGAAATTACTACCACGAGATGGCATATTATCTAACTTAACAGGATCTTTTACTTTTTTGTGACTCCACATTTTAAGGGATTGGATCTGATCTACAATTTTCCTAAAGAAAATTATCTGTTTGAATGACCATTGCAACACCCATTTAGCACAAGAATTAATCATATCTAGTAAACCAGGACGTGTAATTACACTAATCAATTAATAGCCTTTCTAAGCACGGGAGAAAACATCTTAAATTAATTGAAGCTTCTTATTCTTGATTCTTTTTGTTATTTTGTTACACAAATGGTAACCTTATACAATTTTGAAAGTTCATCTCCTTAAGTGAGGTTATTCCTACCGCACTTTCACCTTTATGATTTCAGGCTAATGAAAGTGTGATTCTGTGTGCCCCCCTACCCAACCCCCTGCCATACATGTTAATTTGACAAAACATGTTGTGCATGTCTGTTTTGTGACTTGTTTTGTCTTTGCATTTTCTTTTACCAGTGATGACTAGTGGTATACTTAATGTTCAAATGCAGGGACATGATTCGGGCTATACGTGCTTGCAAAACTGCAGCAGAGGAGCGAGCTGTGGTAAGAAAGGAGTGTGCTGCAATTCGTGCAGCAGTTAGTGAAAATGATCAAGATTATAGGCATCGTAATCTGGCAAAGCTCATGTTCATTCACATGCTTGGCTATCCCACACATTTCGGTCAAATGGAATGCCTGAAGTTAATCGCATCTGCTGGATTTCCAGAGAAAAGGATAGGCTATCTTGGCCTCATGTTACTTCTTGATGAAAGGCAGGAAGTGCTAATGTTGGTCACGAACTCATTAAAGCAGTATCCAATCAATCAGCGTTCCCTTTTTTATCGAGTGAATTTAGTTATATGGTTGCTTGTTACTCTCTACTAAAATATGCTGCTTTATCCTCGATAGTCAACAGTTATTGATTTATAAGTACGCCCTTGGAATATCTTAACTTATATCCAGAGATCTTAATCACACCAACCAGTACACTGTCGGACTTGCTCTTTGTGCTTTGGGGAATATATGTTCCGCAGAAATGGCTCGTGATCTTGCTCCAGAAGTCGAAAGATTATTGCAATTTCGAGATCCAAATGTTCGGAAGAAAGTAAGCCTTTCTGAGTACAACCTATGAACTTGAACAAACTATATCAACTGTACATCAGGCCTCAACAAAATCCAAAATTTAGTTCAAGGACGGGTTAACTGATCCTGAGAATCAGCTATACAAAAAAGTTAATGGATTGTCAATTTTTATTGTCATTATCTCAAATGGGTTCATCTTTCCCTTCAAAAAATGCCAAGCTTTCAAATGCATTAAATGTCAAGCCTTCTTCTCTCTTCTCCTAATTGTAGCCTCTCACACAAATAAAGAACCTCCTCCACCTTCCTTGAAAGTACCCACTCTATACCAAAAAAGAGTCCGTCAAAGATCAGAGTTTAGTTGTCTTACAATGAATAAGTAGACGACTTATGAAATTCCATATATGGACTTATTTCCTCCTAATCAAGTTCAACACGGTAGGAATATTGCCATTGCCATTGCCATTGCATTGCACACCATACAAAGGAAAGGCCTTTGTACTCCAAACCCCCTTTTCAAGAGAATGAAAGCCTCCTTTGATCCCCAATGCCTCATGAAGGTCACATTGGGTTCCCAGCCATCAAATATCTTCTCCTCCATCACCGATGGGAGTCTGTCTGATAGTTTAATTAGACATCCATTTGCCTATAATTTCATAGCTCTGGAAATGATAAAGTTATCACATGTTTGGATTTTATTTCCCTCGTGTTTGGAAGGGATAACATAAGTATCCTCATGTTTAGAACTAGCTACAGTTATACCCGCTGTCTTTTGATGGAATGAGCGAGCCCCCACGTCGAACTAAATTAGACAATGCATCTATCTTACAAGATTAGCTTGGTGGAAAGAGTGTAATACCTCCAGAAGCTTATAGGGAAAAGACTTCTCCTTCACATTACTTGTTACGATTCTGGAAACCCTTTCTCCCATTATTATAAAGCTGACCAATAGGAAATTATCTGCAGGTTTTCTACTAGATTCTTTCCTTCTATTTGGTCTCTTGAACTACATATCTTTTATGGTTTTCACTGTAACTGTGTTTGATCATGTATGTAATGCAGGCTGCACTGTGCGCTATAAGGATTATAAAGAAAGTCCCCGACCTGGCGGAAAACTTTATGAACCCTGCTGCTGCCTTACTCAAGGAAAAGCACCATGGAGTTCTAATAACTGGTCTCCAGCTCTGCACAGACCTATGTAAAGTCAGTGCAGAAGCCCTTGAATATTTCAGAAAGGTAACTTGACCAGTACCTGGATTTTGTTTTATATATATTACGACGGGCGTTGCTATATAAGTATAGTATGTACCATTGCTTACCACCGATCGTATCCTTCATTGCACCCCTTATTTTGGATGGTTGTCAATCCATGCTGTAGGCAGGGTTGCCGCCTGTTTGTAATGGCTTCACACTAGGACTTCAATGTTTGCCCCTTTGTACCCCTAGGTAAATAGCTGAGTGATTCTTATTGTACCAGTGTCTTGATTAACCTGATTGCTGGAAGTTTCAGATTCATGTTTCACATAGTTTGGTACTCCTTAAATCAACTACCTATTTATTGGCGTTACTTGCAAATGCTTCTATCTGAGATAGATTCCACAGGAAATTATACAGCAATAAGCCTATTTCTGTCCCACTGGAATGCGACCGAAATGAATATGTTCTTCTTTATTAGTTGTCTATCATGGTTGGATCTCCTAATTTTGGACTACTCTCGCTGATAAACCAGTTGCATAGTCTGATAACTCCAATTCTAGTGCTTGTAGTTTGCATGCTGCTGTGTGAGGTTTTGCTCACATCAGATATTCAAACATGTTGCCAGCTCAATGTTGCTCAGGTACCCATACTGCTTGTCTTTGAAGCCAGTCTTTGTGCCTTTGCACACTCTGGTGCTCATCTGTGTAGCCATGCAGTTGCTTGTTGGTTTGGGTAATTGCTTCATATAGGTTTTGGCTGCTGGTCTCGAGAAAACAATGAAGATTAGAAGCCCGGTTTTCTAGCATTTTAGGGTTCTTTTAGAGCATCATCAAAGATTTTAATTGATATGGAAACCATAAGAGCAGAATGAAGCTGCGTTGTCGTTATGGAATATCAGAGTTGGAACCCCAACAAAGGACAGGTCATTTAGGATACCAAGGATTAAGCATTATTCTGTAGAAGGAATTATTTGGTCTTCCTTTTATTGATACCAGAGGATGGGCAGTGTCTTATGAGGTGGATTCTCTTTGCTTATTTGAGTGTCTTTAGTCTGCAACCTGACTTTCTGGGATGACGATAAAAAATTGGTCATTAATGGTTCTGTTACGAATATAATTATAGAGAAATATCTAATTCTTGTATAGCTGATTCACAAATCCCGTAATTCTTAAAGAATAGCTTTGTTTCACAGTGTCTTCGTTTTTTAATTTTGATAACTTCACTGTCACGATGGCGAAGTTTACTGACTCTCCCCATCCATGAAAACATAAGAAGTGAGAAATAAAGGATTCCCTAGTTTTGATTCTCTGTCATATTTCAGTGAGATAAATTTAATTCCATGTTATTGTAGAAATGCACAGAAGGTGTGGTCAAAGCTTTGAAGGATGTTGTGAACTATCCATATACACCCGAGTATGACATCTCTGGGATTACGGATCCTTTTCTCCATATCAGATTACTCAGGTTTTTGCGCATTTTGGGTCAAGGAGATGCAGATGCCAGTGACTGTATGAATGACATCCTTGCACAGGTCAGCTGCTATTTTCTATTTTTTTCTGTTTTTTTACTAAGCTCCCCCCTTCTAATCCTGGAGGACCAGTTTTTGTTGTTATTATTCATGCTGTATATGTCGAAATAGTTTATTAAATTGTTGGCACATGTATTTCTATGTTATTGCATACTTTTATTACCATTTTTTACTTTTTAACATGCTAATATGTCTTATTAAAGTGACAATTTGCTGCAACGTGATTCGGTGAATAAATCTGATCATACAATCTGACTTTGTAACTAACCAAATGATTGCATGCATCCAGGTCTTGTTTTCTGAATGTCTACTATCCTCAACTGCAATTAGGGATGACAATGGTGTAACACTCCCAAATTTGAAACATAATTTTTTTTTGAAATAGATAAAAGGAGTGTTAATGGGTAGAGAGTATCAATACAAAAAGGGGTAAAGTACAACTAACACAACACAATATATTACCCATCTCACTAATTGTTACAATGTATGACTTCTATTAAAATGAAATACAAACAAAGGAGGCTAATAGGGTTTTATAACACAACCCTGTACAACAATGCCTCAATCAAAAGAAAAAGGCCAAAATAGGATTTATAAATTCGTCCTGTACAAGTTCGCCAATAAAAAATAAGGAACTGCAGTACTGTAAAAGAAGAACATCCTATCAAACTACAGTCCACTATAGCCCAGGTCATGCGAAGGATCCAGCGGTTCCAAGTCCAAGGGTAAGTCCTACAAAAGTAGAGGGTTAGACACCACCGCCTGGTAGAGATAATCTATTTCCAAACGTCTATAATATTGGGGTGCAAGTGTGTGACAATGCAAGGAATGTAAATGATGCAATGCAATGGATCTCAAAGCTTTAAAAGAAGTAAACCAAGTTTTCCTTTCAAAGAACTCAAGGTGTCCAATCACATTTTCCTAAGTACGACCTAGACAAGGCATATGGAGAAAGTGTCCAAGTACCACGTTCAACATAGTTTAAACGACTTATTTTTGTTACTTTCAAAACATTGGTTTCTAGTATACCAATTTTCAACAATTTCCAAGGAGATTGGTTTATAACATACCAATTCCTCAAACTATTAAAATGACTCATTTTCGTCGTTCCAAACGTGTTACAAGTGTTACAATTCCCATTTGATTCCAAGTTTTACTTGTATTTCAATTCCGCACCTTTTATACAAAAAGGCAATATCAAATAATATTTGGTGTTCCAAGATATTCCAACACTGTTTCCTATTTATTCCAATTCCACATACCACAAATTCCGATGGTAGATTTCATTATACAAATTTAATGAGTTTAAGCTATTTCCGTGATAGTCGCTCGTCAACGATCTAACCAATAATTCCAAGAATTCCCCAACACGTTGGGAGGGTCCTGCAAACCCCCATTGCGCAATGTCGTGGGTGCTAGACAAGCCACCCAAGGTATCAACATCCAGCTACCCGAATAATGTTAGCCAACTCAACAGTATTCCCTCGTATAGAGTTAAGTGTCACATTTACTTAATTTAAGTATTCCGTACGACCTAGGGCAAACAACCTCCTAGTCGACGTGTCATATCAATATTTGACTTTCCTTTCGTAATTTCCAAAACATTCCGTTTATTCACAAAACGTTCCATTTGTTCGATTCATTACAAAGACATGTCAAAACTACGTTTTACCCACAAACCCCGAAAGTGTCCCAAACAATCATTTTTCCCAATTCGATTTTCATAAAACGACAATGACGGAGTTTTCACCAAATTGGGGCTTTTCACAATCGAATTTAGAATCGAACAATTAACATCCTAGGGATTTCAAGAAGACCCTAGACAATACCCACAACTGACCAATTGACGCGAACGACGACACGTTAACACTGATTTCGGAAAATTACACAATCAACGGATTTTCACTAAACATGTAAGGAAGAAGCAAGAATACCAACAATACAAACGAGAGTGATAGAAAACTCTACCTCGTCGGAGCTCCGGTGACACTCGCCAAAAAAGTCGCCGGAAAACCTCCATGACTGCCGTAGTAAACCGAGCCCGCCACTGCGAAGCCCTTGCAATGGTCTACAACGTTAAAGAAGACCAGAACCTTAGACGAATAACCACTATAAACCTAGGGTTTCGGAGATAAAGAACAACTCACCGATCTATGTACGTCACCGCGGAGAGGAGAGCGAGGCCGTCGATGTTAATACTTCGCGTTTTCGTCGAATCCCACCGGTTGGAGAGATATGGAGGAGAGAAGGTAGAGAGAATTGAGATGGAGGTAGAGAGAGAGTGAAATTAGGGTTTTTAGTTGGGGAAGAAGGGAAAAATCGTGTATAAGGTATATATAGGACCCATAGACAAAATGACAATTTTGCCCTTAATGAGTCTGCCCGAACAGCCTTTGCACCGGTGCAAGTCTGGTCT
>NMUG010006571.1:0-12513 GCA_002855965.1 Monotropa hypopitys | reverse complement strand
TAATTTGTGTTTATCTTATTTGAAATCAAGATCTTGTTTTTGTTTTAGGATTTAATTAATCCTTGTTTTATTTTTTTTAATTGTTGAATACAATTTGAAAATCACTTTTGTGAAAAATTTCCTAAAGTTGATTTATAATTGTATTTAATTATTAAAATTGTTTGTTTGATTTTGTATTATATCATACGTAATTCGTTTGCGAAAATCTTCACCGATTTTCTTAGTTTATCAATTCAAGACTTGTTCTTGATTTGATTGTTTTAGACATTTGATTGCATTCATCATTTCATTACACATTGCACGGTCCTATATGCTATTTTAATCCACGATTGCCTTGGGCCGAAAGTGTTTCGGAGAACGAGTGTGTCGCTCGGGAATTGCAATAGACTAGTTTAGGGAGTTCTGTAGGAACCGGTATAACAAGTTGTAAGTTTAGGGATTCGGGTCATTTCGCCTTTATGCTGCACTTATAAACCCTATTTAGTTATTGCAAATAAAATAGTGGTATAGTACCCAGTGGTTTTTTGGTATAAGATTTTCTTCCCTATGTCTTTTTCAACTTAAATCTCTATGTCTCTCTTCATTTACTCTTTACCTCCTTCTGTGCGATTGGTGCTTTCATTTCAATTCAATAATTAATTGAATAATTTAAATTGCTAAAAAGGAGTAAAATTTTGAATAACTAACCAATTCACCCCCCTCTAGGTTAGTTCATTCTTCCGCTGTATATTTTCAAAGACCTTTCTCTTATACTCACTAAATCTTGAGAAATTGAGAATACATGCATTATTGGTAACACGCATATGTCCACTATATATCGGGTTATGTTTGCATCATGTGTTGTTTGGATTCCTTGACTACTTTGGTTTCTTTATGGTTCTTGTACATTTGCTTGTGGACACATAGGTACGGACCGCATGTGCATGCTTGGTAGTAGTTAAGAGTTTTCTTACTAAGCTGTGGTTCGCTCAGACCCTCTTTCCCCATCTTTTTTAGTGTCTGCTTTGCAGGAATTGGTGAGTTCGTAGGCTTGGAGTTTGAGTAAGGTGCCGAACTTTCTTGGGAGCTTGTCCACTTTTGTTTTAGTTACATTTCTTGTACCATTGTATTTTATTTCAGTTGTATCAGTTGTAGTTAGCAGTGTACTTGTTTACTTCTACTCTTGTACTTGTTTGTACATCTCTCTTGTATCATATTGGGCACTGCATGATTTTCTTTACTGTTTAGCTTATGTATATCAAGTGGCTCTCTCCGAGTTATTTATTACCCATTTTAATGATTTTAAAATAATGGTTTGAAAATCCGGGACGTGACAACTTAGTATCAAAGCTTTCAGTTAGATTACCTTAGAACCACGGGGAGACACTTAGTCTCTATGGGTTTCTTGTGGTCTCTGAGTTAGGTTGTTGTATTCGTGTGTATGTAGTGCACTGTTGCACCATGACATGGTGTCTTGGAGGTATCATGCATGTTTTGTCTTCTTCTATCGATGTTGTGTTCCTTTAGTTCAATGGATGTTGAGGGTCGTTCTTGTGTGGCAATTCAGTTGCCTTGTTGTGGTTATGCCTCCCCTTTGGTCTTCGTTCCTTACATTCTAGGTGCATGTCTTGTCCTTCTTGTTTGGTATTGAGCTCCTCTGTGCCAATATAGATGAGTTTGTAGAATTGTAATGAGGCAGAAACCATTGGTATTATTTGGAATTCTTTGCGTTGTCCCTTGCCCCATTAGTCGGGAGGTGGAAATCTTGGTTGTTATGTTGCTTTTAGTCTCTCTTCTATGCCTTCGAGTTGTAGGTTTGGGTTGGTTTCATTGTAGGTGTTTTCCTTATATCATTCTATCGATTGCATTCTTGTTGTGCTTGTTCCTTACATTGTTATTTGGATAGGTGAAACTTGGCCTTAGTGGCATAATGTGTTAGGTCTTTTGTGGCATGGTCGTCATCTGGTGTTGAAAAGACCTTTTAGAATCCTTCAAGTTTGGAAGAATTGGTTATTTCTTATTGTCAAAGTATAAGTTATCTTGCTGTTGTTGGAATTTAGGCATGTATATCAGTTCGAGTTTAAAATTTTCCTTAGTCCTATGAGAAATCTTGAGGTGTTGCCGAGATTTTAGGATATTTCTCTTTAAGGAGTATAACCCGTTGGTCATAATCTTTTGTAAGATTGCCTTAGTTTGGTTAGCCATAAGTCAAAGTTGAGATTTTAGAGTTGTTTTGGGTTAACCATTGGCTTAAGGTGCAATTCGGGATGTATTCATCCTTTGCTAGATGTTTCATATTTTGGTAGAAGTGGTCAGGTTGACCGTTTGGAGTCCTGTATCCAGTGATCGTGTGTTGGTCTGGGGTCCACTTTGCATTCAATGACCTAATCGATTGATAAATTTGCGTGTATGCCATGATTTTCTTCTTAGCTCCCTCGTTAGACGAACCGATCGAGGCCAACCCTTGACTCATTAGGATTCACGAGATCTTCGATACCTTCAAAATCATTAGGGATTGTATTAGATTACTTTTCGGTGTGCCAACTTTTGCAAGGACTAACGTATGGTGAAGTACGACTACGACGGCATGAAGAAATATTCTCAAGATCTTGATGTGTGCATGTCATCTTCCAATGCTAATTCTTCAGAGCACATGGAAGAGTTTGAAACCATCTTCAGAGACCAATTTTCTCCCAAATTCATTCAGTGTAAGGCTAAAGTTGTTGTTCACGCAGTTAGCCTTGGGTGACATGTTTGTTTCCCAATCTATTTCCCAATTTTAAATCTTGTCTGGTCGTGTGCTCGGGTTGATTAGTTCGAAGGAATATATGTGTATAATTTTGAATTCGGTTTGCAAATTTTATTTGACTTTTGTCGTGAGTCAACGGAGTCATAATCTAGCATTCCTCCTGTTGGTGTTCTTTAGCATTGGATCGATGTCCTTCTTATGCTCGTTGCTCTGGTTGTACTTGTCTTGCGACTCGTGTGGAGCTCGTTGACTCCTTGATAACATTCATTTGAGTTGTAGTCTTTTCAATGTATATAGTGAGACTTGTTGATTCTTGGATGGTGTTTTTTTAACGTGCGTCTTGTTTGATGTATGTTGTAGAATTTCTAAAGTTCGTGGTAGTACCTCATTTGAATTAGGTCTCAAGTTGCGAATCACCCATGTAGAGTTGTTTTCTTTTCGATCTCCTAGTTGGGCGACTTTTATTAATTTTGTCTCATTTTGATCCCGGTAGAAATTTCCTTTGTTCGGAGGATTTACTGTTCTTGTGCTTGTCTCTCTGGTGACATTGCATCTTTGGCTCGAATAATAGTAGTTTCATTTTTGGTTGCCAAACTCTAGTCGAATAAGATAATCTCCATTCGCATAGGTTATGCTTTGGCATTGAATGTGCATGATCAGTGGCGAGAAGTTCGTGGACCAAAGATGTATGTATCTGACTAGCTGTGGGAAATTTGGGTTCGATTGCATGTTGGTGTTTAGATTTGGTGTGAGTTTGATGTTATGCCATATTTTTTAAGCATAGCACATGCATATTTTGGTGTGCATGTGTGTGTGTGTGTATGTTTGAGTATTTCTTGGTTGTGTGATATACGTTTGATGTGTGTGAATTGGTTTGAGAAGAGCTACTGGTCGGGGCATCTCAAAGCAAAATCACCAAGGTTATATGGTTACCATACTAGGATGTGTGCATTTGGTGTTGTGTGTTCTTTGGCTCGTAGATCTTGGAGCATATTCATATATTGCATTTATTTTTTATTGGCTCGTGGGTTATGGTACGATGATGTATCCTCGTAGTTATAACTCGCCAAGTATTCATGCAAACTACTCTGAAGATGTATTGGCATATCGGCGTGTCCTTGGCGTATTGGCGTGTGCTTGGCGTATCGGCGTGTCCTTGGCATATCCTTGTGTATCAGTGTACACGTAGTGCGATTATTGGTTTGTGGTGGACGATAATGTGAGAATTGCTAATGTGTGAGCTTGTAGATCGATAAGGGAGTGTTGGCGTTGTAACACCGATTCATCTATTTTCTTTCATTTGGTAATAGTCATCATGGGGAGGTTAACTCTTGTAGGATTCTCCGCTCTTTTGTTACCTTAATGTTTCATCCCCTCTCCTCTCTTATCTCATTTCGAGGACGAAATTTCTTTAAGGGGTATGAGATGTCACAACTTGAATTTCCAAAGTCTTTAAAATTTAATTTTTTGGTTTTAAAATATATATCGAGAAGTTTTGAAGTGATCTTGACCTTTTGGTCTTGGATTTCCTTCCTCAGTATGTGATTCGGGTGTTAACGAACTATTTTGGTAAGTTTGTGAATCGTTCGTTTGTTCGTCCTAATTGTTTGTGACCTCGAGTAAGGTCATGACGTGGTATTAGGATGGCTATTAGACATCTAGAACATTTTAGAAATATCTAAGGTTGCATCGGGAAGGTTTGGAAGTGTTTTGGTGTAGTTTCGGGTCATTGGTTGGAGGCTCGTCCGGACCAAGGCTGGTATCATCTAGATGAGAGAATAATAAGTTTGGAGGAATGCTTCAGGAGGTCTTGTCCGGACTGGGGGGTGTCCATCTGGATGGTGGAGGGTTCTTGTCTGGACGATAGGATTCTCGTCCAGATGGCGTGGCCAAAAACTGCGTTTTAAGTTTGTGGTTTTCTGTTAATTCAGGCCCAAAACATTTCCCCACCCCCATTCGTTCGAACCCTCTCCCCTCTCTACTAAAATACTTATTTCTCCATCTCTCTCTCTAATGATTTCTTGAAAATCCAAAGAGATTCAGAGATTATCTCCGTCACAAACATCGACAATGGCTTGACGATCTATGCATGGATGGGCATAGATCGTGGCAATGTTGAGAGCTTTTCTTCGGCGACCTCCTAGCTCCGGTGGATTTTCTGATGGGTAAACTTCTCTCTACAATCTAGTGTGTGTGTGTATATAGTTTCATTTGTAGTCTTGGAGCATCCAACCCGATTTTATGACCTAGGATTAGTCTAGGTTCATAATTTATGCTTTGGGAGGTAATTGGGGAGTAAGTAGGGAGATTGTTGAGGTAATAGATATCCCTAGAGACTTATGCTCACTACGTACTCGATAAAATTCCTGTAATGATCTTAGATTGGGTTTTGGGTAAATATTGAGGTTTGGGTTGAGTAGAAATGCCTTGTGGGACCGATATACAACCTTTGTTAGGTATGAGTACCACTTATTCGATGAAATTCCTGCGAGAATCATAAATTGTGTTTCGGGTCAATCATGAAGTTAAGATTATCATAGGACTTGTATGTGGGGTAATTGGGTGCGTTATGTTCTTTTTTAGAATCGTAATAATCCCTTTAGAACCTATGGGACGCCGAGTGTTCGATAAAATTACTAAGTGGGCATCGAGTTGGGATTTGGGAGTATAAGTCCCCTTCCCTTCCCATTTTGGTGAACTTGGGCCTTTCTAAGCCCCATTATGATAGAGTGTTGGTTTTAAATATTGGATCGAGGTTGAATTGTCATGTTGATTGTCCTTCTTGGATTGACCAAGGTTGAGCTAGTAATTCAAGAAATCAAGTAAGTGGTTCAATGCACCAATAAACCTCAAATATGGAGGATGTGCCCTACGAGGGTTACTTGTACCCAACCTTGAATCTATCACTTGGGAAACTTTTAATGAAATGGAACGTGATCGAGTAAGTTGACATGAAAATGTGGACTAAATAGAATAATGTGGTTTGAAGATGAATGGTACGCTCGGACTGACTATCGGTCTGAGGATGAAAAGTTATGATAAACATAAGCTTCGACCCAAGTGAAGCCTGTAAACTTTGCCAAAATCTGGAAGTGAACCTGGGATCTCGATCGGATATAATAGATGATGGCACACCGTGAAGTCAAATGATCTCTCAGATGTACAACTGGCTCAAGGAATCCACAGACTGAGCAACTCAAATAGGTAAGAAATGTGTTGTCTTCATCAGTTGGTCAACGATAATCCATATTGCATCCTATCCACTAGGTGATCTCGGAAAGCCTGAAGCGAAGTCCATGGTCAAATGCTCCAACTTACACTCTGCAATCAGTAACGTCTGAAGTAAACATGCTGGTCGCTGATGCTCGGCCTTTACTTGCTGGCAAGTAAGCACTTGGCGACGAATACCGCCACATCCTTTTTCATCCCTGGTCACCAGAACTATCATCGAAGATCATGGTACATTTTTGTACCTCCAGGATGAACCGCCAATGGTGAATGCTGAAACTCGTGCAATATACCCCCTCGACAAGAATCAGTAACAAACAACCGGCCAAGATAAAGTAAGCTAGAATCTGCATGAATCATCCAACCCTGTCGTACACCACCGCTAAGAAAATTTGCCCGAAACTCTGAAGCCTCTAAATCATCAGCATGTGCCTCGATCACCCAACGAGAAAGCTCTGAATGAATAGATAGATTGTACAATGTGGCCTGCTCTCCAGTCTCCTCTGTATGTAGAACAAACGGATCCAAATCCTCCATCAATCTCCAGTCAAGGACTGCCAAGCTAGCCAAGTGAGAAGACTTCCTACTCAATGCATTAGCAACAACATTTTCTTTGCCCGAGTGGTAGTGCAACTCGAAATCATAGTCTTCTAAATGCTCCATCCAATGTATTTTCCATAAATTAAGCTCTTTCTGTGTGAACAAATACTTCAAACTCTTGTGATCCGAAAATACCTCGAATTTCTCGTCGTACAAATAATTTCACCACATCTTCAAGGCAAAAACAATAGCCGCTAGCTCTAATTCATGAGTCGGGTAATTTCGCTCATGAGTCTTCAACTGCCATAAGCCATAAGCAACAACCTCGCCTCCTTGCATCAATACACACCCTAATTCATCATGTGAAGCATCACTGTAAACTAAATAGCCAACCCCTTGCTCAGAAACAATAAGAATAGATGTCGAAGTCAGCCGCCGCTTCAACTAGAGAAATCCAGAACAAATCGCCGACAATAACCCACAAGCCCAAGAAAGCTGCGAACATCAAAAACATTCTGGGGATGCAGCCGTAAAGAAACTGCATCGATCTTGCTCTGGTTAATAGAAACTCCACCTTGCAAAACAATGTGCCCAAGAATTTTACCTCGGGAAGCCATAACTCACATTTGCTGAGTTTGGCATAAAGATGATATTCCCGCAACAACTCTAGCACAACTTGGAGATGTGTCTGGTGCTACTCTTCTGAAGAAGAATAGATAAGAAGGTCATCAACGAAGACCACAATGAAACAATCAAGATGGATGTAGAAAATATGATTCATGAGGTCCATGAACGTAGCAGGAGCATCCGTCAAGTCGAATGGCATGACAACGAACTCATAATGGCCATAGCGAGTGCGAAACGCCATCTTGGGGATATCCTCTGCCCATACAAGCAACTAGTGGTAATCGGAACACAAGTCAATCTTCGAGAAGCATGTAGAATCACGTAACTGATCAAATAAGTCGTCGATCCTAGGCTTTCGGTAGTTAATACATAACCACAATGAGCCGTCTTTCTTCTTTGCAAATAAAGCTGGCGCACCCCAAGGTGAAGAACTAGGCCGAATAAAACCTAACTCGTATAATTCCTGCAACTGGGATTTTAATTCCAACAACTCTGCGAGAGCAAATCGATATGGTAGCACAGAAATCGGAGACGTACCAGGTAACAAATCAATGGAGAACTCCACCTCTCGCCTAGGTGGCAACCCAGGTAACTCTTCCAAAAAGACATCTGGGAACTTGCAAACAACTAACGGTAATTCCTTGCACCATAACGAATCATCATCTAAACTGAGGTTGGCAAGCATACATCTAACCGAATCATGCTCTCTGGGATCGCAAAAGCAAGCATCAATAGATTCCTTCATATTGCCATATACGTAGAAGTAGACCCCTCAGGAGAGAAGACTCGTACCCGGCATCAGTGACAGTCAATGCTGGCATAGAAGGTAGACAACCAATCCATCCCCGGAATGAGATCGCAACTGGACATGCCCAGAACAATAAAGTCGAATGTGAAGTGGTGGTCCTCTAAACTCAACTCGTAGTCTCTGCAAACTCTGTCCAAATGAACACGTCCTCTAACAAGAGTATCAACGAACAATGGTAGATCAAGAACATCCATATCAAGCTCCAATGTACGTACAAAATATGTAGCAAGAAAAGTATGCGATGCACCTGAGTCAAAAAGGACACTAGCCCAAGAATTATACACAAGAAACATACCCCGAACCACGGATGACTTTGGCTGCTGGTGAGAGGAAGATAGTGTAGAAACTGCAGGGATAGCAAATGCTTTGTCGTGGGTCGTTGGACCCTACTGGGAACCACCTCTTAGCTGGAACTACTGTGCAGGTCTGGCTGGAGTCAACACTCCTCCGATACGGGATGTCTGGACTAAACCTGTAGGTCCTAACTACTATAGACGTTGATGTCCACTCCTCTGTTATTGCTGCGATGGCCTCGACAGTCTCTGGCTAAGTGGCCCGTCTGGCCATATTCAAAGCACGCTGAAGCTCTGCACTTGGCTTGCAAGTGCCCAGTCTGACGATATCGATGACAAACAACTAGACCCTGGACAGATTCTGAACTAGCATGTGACTGTTGGCCTCTCGAAAAATGGGACTGCTCTCGCTGTTGCTTCCTCCCAAAGCTCCCTGAAGATGAACTGGAATGGGAAACCTGTCTGTACGGTTCCCACACTTTCACCTCTTTCTGTTGGTCCCTCCTGGGCTCAATAGCCCTCGCACAATCAACTATGTCGGCAAAAACTCGGATACGTTGGCTCATCACGAGCTGCTGCACTGAAGGGTGAAGACCATTCTCAAACCTCTTGCACTTCTGCTCCTCGGAACTTACCAAGTCCGTAGCAAACCTGGCCAACACCTAGAATCGCATAGCATATTGGGATACCATCATAGTGCCCTGCTCAAGCCTCTCGAATTGCTCCCATAAGTGCTCCCGATAGCTCTCGGGGAAGTAAAGTCTTCCCAAGTCATCGAACGAATAGGATTCAGAATGGCCTGTGGGTCAGCATCTCCACTGACAAGTAGACTAACACGCCTTATCTCGAGTATAGAACTCCACCAATGACTGGCCTCACTAGTCAGCTGATAGGTAGCGAAAGAAATCCTCAGCTTGTCCTCCGTAATATCCAAGGTGTCCAACACCTTCTGGACCTCGAACAACCAATGGTCAGCCTCAAGTAGATCACCCTCTCCAGTGAACTTGGGAGGATTCATATGCCTGAATTCTCGAAGTGCCTCGATCGTGCGGTTTCCCGCATTCTCCCTGGGTGCTGCAAACCCTCGGCTGGCTTCGACCATGGCGGCCGCAAGCTCTCGCACAAACTGGCTAAGAGCCACAAGTCCCTTAGGAACTAGAACTAGAATAGTAGGAGGTGCCTCATCCTCGAAAACACTCTTCCTATCGTTAACCTTTTTACTATGAGCATCAGGGGTATTTGTACCCTGGGGACCATGGCCCCTTCCTCTAACACGGTGAGCCATTTCTACAAAAGATTATGAATTCGGTAAGAAAAGAGTAGAAGACAAGGCCGAGATAGATAGTTCAGCCAATGACGTAAAGCTCGATCAAAGAGAAGTAAGATCAACAATATCAAAGATGGATTCTCATAACCATTGGAATCGATAGAATCGAATATACTCAAAAAGAGAAACAACGCGCAAAGATAATTTCACAACTTACACCAACTTAGGGATCAATTGACAATGCATGCTCAAACACACACACACACACATGGCAAATGATGCAAAACATGCTCAATGCAACCTATAGAGACTAAAAGTCTTCTCAAAGGCCTAAGTTTTCGCAATCGAAAGCTCTAATACCAAGTTATCACGCCCCAGATTTCCAAACCATTTTTTTGAAATCATTTATTAAATGGGAAACAATCATGAATCATCACAATTTAAATAAAACTAGACACCAATTCATCCCATTCCACACTAGCATGAAAATTTGAGAGTGAATGTGAATAAATGAAGTCCAACGCATAGAAAGAGAGAGAGAAGTAGAGAGAGAATTTAAGTTATTATAAACCACTACTCTTACTACAAGCCCAAGGGGCTAAACCAAAAGAAAGAAAAGTGCATAAATCTTCAAAGAACCCTCAAAGCATCAATGTGCACCAAAATCTTCCAAAATGGGGTCCTTACCTGTGGAGTTTAAAAAGAAGGTCGTGTCACGCCAAAGTAGGAAATATCTATCAACTAACATATTTATGCTTGGCGTGCCAAGTGTGTGAAATGTACAGAGTGATATTAAAATATGAATGAGCAATGCAATTGATCCCACTAATGTACACAATTCCATTCCAACGAAGAGAAGGTGCAAGTAAGGTAGAAAGGGATAGCAAGACAAATACCATACACACGTATATGTATTTTCATTCCTCTTTTATGTATCAATCGTGGAGTGTGAATTCCTCCCTTTACACAATACTATGATATAAATTTATATACTCGCATATGGATTCCTAGCGCACGCTAGTCATGTTTTAGGTGATTGTCGTCACTATTTTATGTGATTTAGTTCCAAGGACTCATTCGCGCAATATTGTCACTATTTTATGTGATTTAGTTCCGAAGTCAATTTAGCCATCCGAGGTCATTTAGACCGAAACCCCCAATTTCTCTAAGTTTGGGTTACATGAATTTATGTCTTTTCTCTTGGATGTTTACAATGCGAAATTGAACTTTGTACAAGTTATATGTGACCCCAGGGACTCCTTAGCACACATCAATTTCATTATTGAACCTATAACCCTAGGTCAATTTCATTAAAATATCATACATACGATTTGATACAAAATGCTTGAGATTCAAGAATAAGGAAGAGAAGGCACATACATAAATATAGTTAGAGATAGGTAGATCCTACCTTAGTGAGGCTTGACAAAAACCTTAATTTCGAACTTGGAGGAATGGCGAAGATAGCGGGTGTCCCGGATAGATCGCGTCGCAAGGATCAACATTCGTTCTTCGCGTTTCTTGATCGGAGCTCCTTAAAGCCTTGATTTTCAAGCTCTAAGCTTGGGTGGCTATGAAGATTGAGAGGGTTTGAGAGAATTAGGTTAGAGAGGTGGAGAAGAAGAGTAGAAATGAGGGAAATCGGACATAAGGGAACATATATAGCCCCATGGGAAAAAAGACACGTTTGCCCTTCATTAAAAACAATTCCGCACGAAAATTGCCTTGGCGACCGTTCGACGAATTTAGCTTGACCGGTCGAGGCTATATAGGATACTTCACTGAAATATGGCGACCGGTCGACGACATTATAGTGTACTAGTCGCAGATTAATACGAATGCCCACTGACTTCTCGTGACCGGTCGACAGTTATATGGTGTACCGGTCGACCTTAAGAAATTTTGAGAAAAACTAGAAATTTTGCTATCTCCTCCGTCCGACGTTCGATTGACTCGATTAAATTCACGTTGGATTCGTAATGCGATTCTCTACCATAATCCGGGGTCAACCACCTCAAAATTACGATGAGATTTTGAGATAAAATAAATCAAGATTCACAAATCAATTTAAAATACGAATTTAAATTTCAAAAATATAACTTAGAAATACGAGTCGTTATAGGGGGAGAGCCTCTGGACGTTGATTTGGTGCAAGGAACGTTGGGAAAGTATCAAGGTTTGAGTTTGGACGAACCAGAGTCATTCAGGCTCAATTCTGGGATTTTCTGGTCCAGTTGTTCGGACCATGGTCTAAGCTCGTCCGGACGAGCTAGGCAGAATGAGTGTAGAAAGTTCTAGGTATGGTCATCCGGACGACGGGGTTTCCCGTCTGAATGAATGTCGTTGTCCGGACAACTATAGGGCTTCGTCTAGACGAAGGTATCCGAAAATGCAATTTTGAGGAGTTTAAGTGGGGGTATTGTAGTCATATGCCATAGGATATATATAGTTCACTTATATCCAAGTTGGGCATTTTCCCCTTCATTTTTTCAAATCCTAAAGTGTATCACTCTCTCTCTACCTCCATCTCTACTCTCTCCCTTCTATCTAACATTTGAAGCCCTTCCAAGCTTCCATTTTAGATTTGGCTAGGAGGAAGGTTGTTCCCCACATCAAAGGCTTTTCAGCAAGCCACATATCGGTGCTATTAACAGGAGTTCGAGTTCTAGGGGTTTTGTAAAGCTTCATTGAGGTAGGAATTATCTATTCATACCATGTCTATGATTGTGCCTCCTCCCTTTCCCCTTGTGTATGTATTTTTCGTCAATTTTGTAAATTTTATATTTTGTTATTTATTTTCCGGGATCATTTGATCTATCGGGCTATGTACGTTCTAATTTAGGAAACAGAAAAGAAGTAGTGAAGACCCAAGCACAGAAAGTGAAGATCGTTCAAATCAGAAATTTTTCCGAAAGCACGCTCGTTCAACATCAGGTATAACACTAAATTTCAAGCATATGCATATTTGATAATTTCACATTAAACATTTTAGGAGCATTTTAAATGATTTATATATATCTAT
>NMUG010006570.1:0-12514 GCA_002855965.1 Monotropa hypopitys | reverse complement strand
ATTTAAAATATTGAAGAGATGATGTGAGCTAGTATAATGAGATGAGTCAGTAATAAAAGAGTTATTAAAGTTAGCTAAATCATTTGGAATAACCTAAGATAGTCAAAAAGGGCAATAGAATTAAATTGATAACCGAAGAAGAAATTCAGAGTTGGATTTCCAAAGACCTCTTTTTATGCACCATCAGAGCAGAAACACTACAAATGAGCCATGTGACCGAAGCATCTCTGGATAACATGTGGTCACCGGTCAGCGACTCCCTAGCCTCTGGCTACCATGTCGGTCAGTAGAGCATCGTCAACATTCCTTGTGGCAAGGGCGCAACTCCTGACTGGCCGACCGATTAGCGGAAGATCTATCCGTCGGCAACACACATAGGACGAAGCGCTCTATTTGGACACTCGCAGCTCCACCATCTGTACAATGACCCAGCCCACCGATCGCACTGGCCCATCTGGCCCAACATGTGCAATACTAGGGCTAACATCATCCGGAGGGACCAACGACATGCGCCCCATGCACCAGCCATGGGCTCCAAGTCAGGTTCTCCCTATAAATACCCAATCGATGCACTCTTTATGGGATCTTTTGATCCCCTCTCTTCGGACCTCTCTATTAGCAGTCCTTCCTTTATCTTCTCCTCAAATAGAATCTGATTTAATCTTCGGAGGCCATGTCCGGTCACTGCGGACCGATAGGCACTAACCTTTGTTTTGCAAGAGCCAAGAAGAAGGATCCAGTTCTTGCAAGTTAGCCCACACGAAGCTCCAATACCTCTGTCGATCTCCCAGTTGCCGAAGGGTTCGGCCGAAGGTCAGCAGATTCATGTAAACAGTGACTACAATTGGCGACACTACTGGGGACAACTATAACTCCAGATTTTCGATGGTTCTTTCTACACCTGTCTGGGGCTTCTAATCCATGGGAACTGACATACCCCCTCTTCTAGGAGCATAGAATTATCTGGTCTCCCTCTTTTACCTTCGATACTACTAGCAACGACCCCCCCCCACTTGTCCGTAGGAATCCTCAACCCTCCCTCTACGCATCCTCTGGCTATATCAAACTCTGAATTAGAATCCTTTGTGGACAGAATGATGAGGGAGAAGACCGCTGAGATCACCTTCTTCAAAGAGCAGGTTGCCAAGCTTTCTCAGCTGCCACTACGAGCATCATCTGTGATGTCAAGCTCTAGAGATGGGAGCTGACATAGGCCCGTTAAGGAAAAGGAAAGGGTGGCCCCCACACATCAGTCAGATAGAAGGCACGGGACTGACCCTTAACAATAGGCATGCTGCGAATCTACCGCTAGTGCCCGGTCCTTGAGGGTGTCAGACAGGACTCTGTATGTGTACGATCACATGGTTTTCATCCCAGTCTAGCCGGAAGAAGAGAGGTCAAGCAAGTTCTCGAGGAGAAGACCGGATGATGATGCAGTAGGTCACCACATGCACCCAACTGCATGCCCCCAAAGCCCCAAAAGACAACACCGGCACATGCATTGCCACCGCACACACCCTTCTCCTCATAGGGACATTCGGGATGAGCGCCGAAAGTATAGGAGAAGACTCTTTTTAGAACACGCCCATGGGAATGCCCTCTATGGCATCGATGCACGACTCGGACAACTCAGCATTACCCCTACTCTTGGATGATCGAGTCGACAACAATTCCTCCGGGGTTCCATCTACCCAAATTTGCCAGGTATGACCCAAAAACTGATGCTTATACACATCTTATTTACTTTCGACAGGTTATGGCCCTTTACATGACCAACGAAGCCATCATGTGTAAAGTTTTCCCCACAAGCCTAGGGACACAAGGCTCCCTGTGGTTCAATGAACTTCCGACAAGGTCCATCTGGAGCTTTAGGGATCTTGAGTGAGCATTCCTCACTCGTTTCGTCACAAGCTCCACCCAGTGCAAGGACGTCGATGCCCTCATCAGTCTCTATAAATGCCAGGACGAGTCTTTTTGGCAATATGCCGATCAATACTGAGAATTGTACAATGAAATACAAGACTGTGACCAGGGCATCACAATCACTTCTTTCAAAATGGGCCTTGAGGCTGACAGTTTGATCTTCGGGGAGCTCATGATCAACCCACTGGATGATATGGACGACCTCATATAGAGAATAGACAAGTTCTTCCAACTGGAGGATCTCCTGGATGACTGTGCAGTTCAGCACCCCTCCAGTCGATCACTCCTAGCTCTCGGCCCAGGGCCCGATGACAAGTCAACCTAGTAAAGGCCAGAGAAGTGCACAGGACAAAGCCGGAAGACTACGTGGCCAAAACAACGGTCATCACTGAGTTGACGTAAATCCGAGATCAACCCTTCTATACATGACCGGACCAAAAAATAGGGACCGATGGCAATGACAACGGGCGAGCATTTTGCACTTATCACATGGAGAAGGGGCACTATACCAACTCATGCCCACCATTCAAGGCGTATATGAAGCTCCTGGCCCGCTTGGGTCACCTTGACAGATGGATTGACCAGTGCAAGACCCAAGAAGCAGTCCGACATGCCAGGCCACCCGTCGGACCAGAGGAAAATGTTCTGCTCATTCCATAATGGCCAGTTGGGGCTCCGAGAACTTCTATTTTTGTCGAAAGCGACATCTGGTTAAACTTCTTTGAACTCGCTTGTCTCTAACACATTTCCAATTATTATAAAATGAGAATACTTGTCTTCGTCTCTGTTTTTGTCTTAAGCCACTACAGGGGCAGGGAATATTTCCCAAGATAGGCACGCATTACGTGATGACATCACCCTCCGGCAGAAGTAGAGGACCGACCCCCTTTAAAGTCTGGACAAAGACTGAATATTCGGGCAAGCAATCCAGAAGCTCTCAAGGTCCAGTATCTCCCGGCATACCATGGCTCCGGCAGTCACCACCTTATGCATTGATTATAAGTTGTCATCTACAAGTGAATAGGACGGTGTCTCTTGGCTCAACATGACTCTAACAGTCACCATTTTCAGACGTTGATCATAAATTGTAGGTCATCTCTCAAGGTCCAGTATCTCCCGGTAGAGTGTGGCTCTGGAAACCGCCGCTTCGTGTGTTGATTATAAGCCGATGTCCACCTCTGCAGAGGCTGGCACCTCTCGGCTCAACATGACCCCGATAGTCACCATCTTTGGACGTTGATTAAAAACCGCAGATCATCTCTCAAAGTCCGGTATCTCCCGACAGAACGTGGCTCCAACATTCACCGCTTCGTACATTGATTGTAAGCTATCGTCCACCTCTGTAGAGGCTGGCACCTCTCAGCTCAACATGATCCCGACATCCACCATCTTTGGACGTTGATCATAATTTGTAGGTCATCTCTCAAGGTCCGGTATCTCCCGATAGAGCGTGGCTCCAACAACCACCGCTTGTACATTGATTATAAGCTACCATCCACCTCTATAGAGGTCGGTGCCTCTCGGCTCAACATGACCCCGACAGCTATTGTCTTCGGAGATTGATTATAAGTTGTAGGTCATCTCTCAAGGTCCGGTATCTCCTAGCAGAGCATGGCTATGGCAGTCATCGCTTTGTGTGTTGATTATAAGCTATCATCCACCTCTGTAGAGGCCGGTGCATCTCGGCTCAACATGACCCCGACAGCCACCATCTTTGGACATTGATTATAAGTTGCAGGTCATCTCTCAAGGTCCAGTATATCTAGGTAGAGCATGGCTTCAGCACCCGCTGCTTCATGCATTGATTATAAGCTACCATCCACCTCTGTAGAGGCCGACACCTCTCGACTCAATATGACCCCAGTAGCCGCCGTCTTCAGATGTTGATTATAAGCTGCATGTCATCTCTAAAGGTCTGGTATCTCCCAGCAGAGCATGGCACCGGTAGCCGCCGCTTCGTGCGTTGATTCTAAGATGTCATCCACCTCTACAGAGATCGGTGCCTCTAGGCTCAACATGACCCTAGCAGTAGCCATCTTCGGACGTTGACCATAAGATACATGTCATCTCTCAAGGTTCGGTATCTCTTGGCAGAGCGTGGCTCTGGCAGCTGCCCCTTCGTGCATTGATTATAAGCTGTCGTCCACCTCTGTAGAGGTCGACGCCTCTCGGCTCAATATGACCCCGACAACCACCGTCTTCAGACATTGATTATAAGTTGCAGCTCATCTCTTAAGGTCTGGTATCTCCCGGCAGAGCGTGGCTCCGGCAGCCGCTGCTTTGTGCATTGATTAAAAGCTATTGTACATCTCTACATAGGTCGGTGCCTCTCGGCTCAACATGATCCCAACAGCCACCATCTTTGGACATTAATTATAAGTTGTAGGTCGTCTCTCAAGGTTTGGTATCTCTCGGCAGAGCATGGCTCCAGCAGCCATCGTTTTGTGCGTTGATTATAAGATGTCGTCCACCTCTGCAGAGGCCGACACTGCTTGACAAAATATGACTCTGGCAGTCACCATTTTAGGACGTCGATTATAATCTACAAGTCACCTCTCAAAGTTCAGTGTCTCCCGACAATCATCGACTCCACTATATATGTCTGGCACCCTCCAGACCTTTGTCTCTTATTATGGGACCATCTATTTATATGTCTAACACACTCCGGACCTTTGTCTCTTATTATGAGGCCATCTATTTATATGTTCGGCACACTCTGGAACTTTGTCTCTCATTATGGGACTGTCTATTTATATGTTCGGCACATTCCGAACCTTTGTCTCTCATTATGGGACCATTTGCTTATATGTTCGGCGAAATCCAAACGAAGGAAAGGGGGGATCAGACCAAACTTGAAATCTTTATTGCAACATACACAAAACTATACTATGCCAGATCTAAAGGTTAAGTATGCGATGGTTTGCCGAAAGGCCCTTTCGCCGGCATCATGAGGGGAGGTATCACAGGGGCTGGAACGGGCACCTCAATCTGGAGAGGTGAATCCTCCAGCACTCCCACTGCATCCAAAGCCTGGAACCATGCCTCTTTGATGGCTGTATCAAAGCCCTTTTTGAAGACAACCCCATAGGCTTCAGAGCAAAGCTCGACCACCTGCTTCTGATAGCCCTTTCGGCATCCTTGAAGCCCTCTCCATAACGTTTAGCATCAGCATCGGCAATAGCCTTCTGGATCCTCTCATCAAAATTTTCTTACATTTGCTAGAGGTTATCTTCGGCCTTTGCAAGACTCTTCTTTAGCCGACCAGGCTCTGCTGACCCCTCACTAAGCTGCCAGAAAAGTAAGTCCTTTTGAGTAGAAGCAGATTTGAGATCGGTCTCCACCTTCAGAGCCCGACATTTCCATTTAATGGCCCTCCAGATTACCACATGGTAGGCTTTTTGCATCCCCGAGAAGGACTGACAGGCCTATAAAATACAGAATTACCATCAGCAAACATCCTAACGGAGGCTACCACTCAGGAGGAATCGAAGGTACCTTTATAAGACTTGCTCTAGCATGATCGATAATAGCTCCCACATCAGTCGACAAGGCTCTCATATCCTACGGTAGTTGTAGTGCCCAAAGGAGGGGGTAAGCAATCCTAGGATCGTCATTACACTGTTTGACCGAAGTACGGTCGCCCTCGCAAATCTAAGGAAATCAGGCACCCGTGGGTCTAGAGCATCCAGGTCATTCGGTGGCAGGTCTGCTTCCGGTCCTGCGTCGTGCTCCCCACCTACTGGATCATCTTCCTCGAAGTCGGGCAACTCCAACTTCACTTCAACAAGCTCTGGAGGAACACACCTAACCGAAGGCATCACTGGGACTGGAGGACATAGTGGGGGTTCCCTGTGACAGCCCTCAGTGTTCCTTGCCCTAGCCGCCAAAGACTCCCCCACAAAGTATTCAAAGAAGTCAGACCTCCTCCGGATGGCTACGGGGTCCCGTTGACCGGTAAGAGTCGCCTCTCATTTCCTCTTCCCACGGGTCTTCCGGTCCTCTAGAAAGCTTTGGTACGTTGGTTGGTACCCTAGTAGGGAGGGGGCATCCCTCTCCTCACAGCTTAGAAATGTTGCGATCTGGCTATCCAAAGTATGCCACCTAAGAACATGAGAGATCCGGGAAACGTCTACAGGGATACGGATGTTATTAGAAAATAAGGGCAAAGGGAAACCATAGATAGAAGGGCTCCGACCTGGGTTTCCTGGCTATGTGGGAGTAGGGTGTCGACGATCATCCTCCGCTCCAAAGTTATATTGTGAGGCCCCAACCCGAATAAATAAGTTTAAATAAGTTTATTATATTTTCTATAAATTTTGGAAGTTTACTTGAATTTATTTGAGGCTAAATATGAATAATAAAATAAAGTTTGAGGTTCACAAATATAAGAGGTGTTAAAATAAGGGCCCAAGGTGTTAGGAGAAAGGAGTTAGAGAGCCCAAGAGAAGCCCAATCCAAAGGCTGTCTGAATCCCAGTAGGTCGGACAAGCTCGGATGGGCCCGACCGACCGGCCCAGTCCGGACCCGAGCTATGCAGTGGCTACGCGGAAGCTCTGCCGAGATGCAGGGTCAGGTCCTATCCGGATTGACCCACCGCCTGACTTTGATGGGACAACACGTCGTAGGTTGCAGACTAACAGGTCAGATGCTCAGACCTTACCCGGATTAGACCACACACTGAGCCGTTCGGCTGGATTAAGAAAAGATCAAATCAAAATTAATTACTCCCAACTACCCCCTCTGGATCCCTATATAAGCAACCCTCCTCCAGCATTCAAGTCCCACCAGAAATCCTTCCAAGCACTCATTCTACTGAGAGAAAGAGCTGTCCTGCGGACACTCCATCATTCGGCTGACCTCCCCTGTTCTTAGCAAGACTTGCCCGATCAGTCCTCACCTCTCCAAACCCTCTAGACCATTTATTCTACCCAGAAGCTCTTTTTGCCCGAAGCAGCATTTCTCAGCCGGACCTTAGCTCGGCAACCCTTGCCAGACTTGGAGCCTTATTCAGGTACATCTTAAGTCCTTCGGTTATTAAATTACCCTTTTGTTTCAGCTCGGCAAGTCCATTAAAGGGGCTTAACCGCACTCAAATCAGTTCGGCAGACCTCCCTTAGCTCGGTCGGACCACTCAGTCTCAGTATCTCAGTTCGGCACTAATCCAAACTGATCCGGATTACTCTTTGGACCCTCTAGCTGAACTCACCTCAACTCGGCACATTTGCCAAGACCACCATAGTACCTCGTTCATCCTTTTTCATATACTTTCTGACCTCCCACTTGTCGGAGCACTATTGCTCGGCAAAGGGATAGTCCACCTTTAAGCATCCTTTGCCTTTTTCAGCTCGGCTACACACTTAGTTATTCGGGAACTTAGTCCTTTGAACTTATAATCACTTCGTTAAACTTTTCGACCAATTGGAATGTTCTAAGCATAGTCCCCCGCACTGCCTCTGCCCTCCAGCCCTATTGGTTGTTCGGCAGATTGGCTGCTCAGTCAGTTCTTAGCTCGACAAAGTCTATAGCCCGACAGACTATTAGCTCGGCCCCCTACCAGCCCGGCAGCTCTCTGCTCGACTGCTCGGCAAATCTCAGGAGAAATGCCTAAATAACTTCTTTATCTCGGCATAGGACCCTATGATCCAGAATGCCTCTGGACCAACGTTAAGCAGTCTTTCTGAACTAAACCAGTCGGCCAATGTCCTCTAGACAGAAAGCCTTTAGCCAGAAGCTCGGCTAGCCGACCAGTGGCAATTTGGCCAAGTCTAGTCCGGCAGCTCAGCTCGGCAGAACAGTAGCAGTCGGCAGTAAAGCTTAGAAATGATATTTTTAGGTTATCTTTAGCAGATTTATGGATTTGAAGTTTAGAGTAAGAATCATTTCAAGGACTAAGGTGAATCTCTATATACCTTTGTTACTCATACGGCTTTAAACATGCTAAATATTTGTAAATATATGATTTGTGCTATTGAGCATTTCACTCTATTATGTTGTCTCTTCACAAAAAGAAAAATATCATGTACTCTCTTTTATTACCATGGATTGGCAAAATAGGAAAGATGCTTTATGATTGAACGGCATGAACGGTGACACGGTAGCTCACCGCCGGGGGCGGATTCAGAAACCGGTGAGGTAGGGGTAATAAGGAATCAATAACCAGGTTGATCACAGTAATATCACAACTATGCAAATTTATTTGGGGTCGCTCCCTAAGGTTACTGGTACCGTGAAGAGCAGTATGATAAAAATCATGTCGAAATATCGAAATGAAAACGGTAAATATGCAAACAAAGTTAGCTATGTGCCGAAGGACATTTAAGAAGGCCACAGGCTTAACTATTCAATCACATGAAATTACAGGATTTGGGCTAATAAGTCTTTCACCTATTATGTTCGAAAGGGAAGAATAAATGGTTTTGATAACATATTGGTTATCCATAGAAACTTGTAATCTTGGTATATCCTGATTCACTCTAGCTTTATGCTTATGTGTTTTCTAAAATTCTTTTCAGGTATCGAGGAGGATTAGCTATGGAGCATAGTCTTTTATTACACCTTTTTTATGTATCCATTATTTTTTTGTTGTAAAGGCCTTATAAGTCTTGAGGATGTATCATTCATGAGAATTAATGGAATTTATCACACTAGGTTTTGTTCAGCATTTCCGCTATTTTTATGTTATGAAATCCCTAAACTCATTGTTAGTAGGCCTTTGCGAGCCTGCTCATTGGACGGTCATGGCCCGTTTAGGGTTGGGTCGTGACAATAGTGGTATCAGAGTACGAGTTTCCGGATTTCGAACAAACCCAGGAATAGGATCAAGGCACTCACTACGATAGAGATATCGATTAACGCTTGGAGATGGACTTATCTATATCTATGTGTATATATCTTAGCTATGTCTAGCAGTGGCAGTGATTATGCTAGCAGCAATTTCTCTAACAGTGATTCAGAAGACGGTCACGAGATAGTACCACCTCCAGCACTACCGAGGAAGAGGAGGAAGAAGAAATCTTTATAGTAAGTGAGGACGTCCAAGAACGAGCACATGCTGATTCGGTAACAATTACTTCAGACCTCATAGCCCAAGTCACGATAGGCTTCGAGGATAATACGAAGGGAGGAATACGAACTATGATTAACTACCACCTACGATTGTTGGAGCGCGCCTGTGTGGTGGAAAGAAGGTCTATCCGACACTGGGAATTCGAATACCTTATGGAAGGAGCGAGGAATCGCATCCTGCATGGTCATAATGATGAAGTCCCACCAGAAAATGAAGAAGCAGCCGAGGAGGAAGAAGAACCTATGGATTGGTATGAACAAGGTTGGGATCTCAATTTCGAAAATAATCCTGAGGACGACCCCGAAGAAGACCCAAGAAAAAATGAAGAGGAAGAAGATAAGGAAGATATCGACATAAACCGTGAGGAATGGGTTTATCTGCACTATGAGTGGCCCAATGATGACGAGTAGTATCATATCATTTTAGAATTGTTCCGGCATATTTTGTAGTGTGCCCCGGACACCCTTAAAACTTTAGCTTATCTACCTATGTTAATACTTTAACCGTTATGAATTAATCAGACTCTTTTCCTAGTTTCTAACTGAAAATTTCTTCGCAAATAGAATGGTAAACACGAGAGCCAACGGAAACGGTCAAGATCGCGACGAGATCAGCGAGCTACGTCAAATGGTGAGGATGTTAGTAGGCACGGTGTAATACCCGTACCTATTTTTAATATTTTAAAATCAATTATCCATTACCATTAAAAATTGAGAGGAAGTGATATATATTTATAGGTAATTAAAAAGAAATAACCTTTTAATAAGAGAAATCTAAATACATTTATGTTTTAATTATAAAAAGTCTTATATGTTTTAATTAGGAATAAGGGGTGGCATGCAAGGGTAGTTGAGGTGTTTAATGAAGGGAAATAAGGTCACAAGTAATGAAAACCTGATTAGAGTGAATATAGAGAGGTTATACTCTCATTAGGGTTAAGACAATTTCTTTGGAGGCTAGAGAGAAATTAGAGAGAGTGGCTTGGAGAGATTAAGGAATCAAGACTAAGATTGAAGTTTTTTTGAAGAAATTTCTTCTTAAAAGTTGTTCTTAACATCCTTGAGGTAAACTCTATAGTTTTTGATTTTTAATTTTATACTTAATTGAGCCCAGATTAGGGGTGTTTCATCAATCTCGTTTAGACACTAATTTTTTTGAGATCTACTTTGAAAAATCATGAATTTAGGTGGCTTAGGGTTGAGTTTTGAAGTCCATATTTGAGTATGATTTGAGGATAGATGAGTACTACATCTTAGAGTAGTTATTTTCTTTGATTTGAGGTCTTAAAATCGAGTTTAGATGAGTTTTGATTCAGAAAAATGAAGGGAGATTAGCAGTTTTGCAAACTATTGTTTTGCGTACTGACCGGTATGCACACCGGTATACCGGCCGGTATACCAGGCGGCATACCGGATGTCATACCAGCCTTAACGAAAATGCACAGTAAGCTTTGGTTAGCATAAAAACGAAAAAAATGAACTAACCGGCATGCCGGCCGGTATGCCGGCCGGTATACCAGCCTCATACCGGCCTCATACCGGTTTTGCAGAAAATTGAGGAAAAGGCTATTTTGCTTAAATTATCATTTTATATTAATCTTAAATATTATGTAAGAGGATTTTAGAAGTTGCAGAAGTTAAAAGAAGGCAGTAATTAATATTTAAGTATTTATCAAATATTAAATACTTAAGAGGAAAATTCTTATATACTTTTAAATGTATAACAGGGGACAAGCCGGAGTCTTCTAAGGCGACTCATTAGTTTCATTCTATGGTACTTGCATACTATTGGTGAGTGTATAGATTTCCTTCTTTTATAGAATTTTGATTTACATGTTACATGTTAAATGGATGTAAATGCTTGTTTTGGAATCCCTTGGTTGAAATACATGCTCACGTGTTTTGTTGTTGTTGGGTTTGTAGATTTATGTGAAACCTAAATTAATTGTCCACATGATGGATGAATTATATGATTATACATCTTGATAGTTGTTGTTTTGGATTGTCGTATGTTCACATGCTTAGTTGCTATGATTTTACACTCTTGGGATAGCTTATCAAGTATCCATGATAGTTGTTGATTGATTGCTTTAGATGATGAGGATGATAATAATGCTTAGTTCCTCTTTACTTATTGATGATTACAAGCATGATTCCTACTTTTCCGTTGATGTTTTACGATGGTATAAGATGCAATGATTGTTGATGATGGAGTACACAAGCATATTTTCATATTGATTCTTTACGGTGATAAAAGATGCGATGATTATTGATGTTGGCACTCATATATATATTTTCATGATGGTGCCTTACGATGATACAAAGATACGATGATTGTTGATTATATTGTGCATGCATGCATTTTTCCATGCTAATGCACCATGATGATTATATTCCGGTGGCAAATGTTGGGAGATGGTAGATGCTTGGCAACGGACTTCTCAACATTGTGTCTGCCTACGGTAATGGAATATTGTATTCCGGTGGCAATATTGGGAGATGGTAGATGCTTGGCAATGGGCTTATCAATATTGTGTATGCCTACGGTGATGAAATACTAGGGCTTGATTATTTGCCCTTGGCTAGTGGAGTTGATGAGTCCTCTTTAGTATTGATGATGATGATAATGGAAGCTTCCTAAACACTAAAAGATGCATTTCATAACATTAATATGCATTGGAATATCTACTTTTTTGTTGATGACTATATTAGGGGAAAGGCACAACCCCTTCGTTACTTGTTTTACTTGATGTACCATGCTAATCACTTTTTTATAATGATTGTAAATCTGACACTCTTGGATATTGTTGCCTTCTTTTTGTTATGGCATTTTATCCAGGTGAGGAGACTTAGTGGGTTTATTACCAGGCTTCAGGACTCTTTCCAGCAGGAGCCATATTACTTATTTTTTAGTTCGTAGTACTTCTTACCTCTTTCAGATGTAGTGAGAGGATGTGGGATTTATGTTATATCCAGACTCTAGTTTCTTGCAGTGGACTACTTACTTTTTATTTTGGGACCTTGTTTTGGGTCATATTTTAGTTGTCACACTTGGTACCTTTGGTTTGTTGGAGATTATGCTAGTATCTTTTTATTCTGCTGCGTACTTCATTAAAAAGAATAAGAAAATTTATTGTATTGGAAAATAAGGCTTAGTTTCCTACTTTGTAGAGTTGTATAAGTCGCGATTCGTAATCGGATTCCATTATTTTTCTGGTAATCTGGGATGGGTCGTGACAGCTTGGTATCAGAGCCCTATAAGATTCTTGGAGCAAGTGTAATATAGGATGTTGAGTCTTTTGAGGCGAGTGATAGGTGGAGTCAGTTTGTTGTACATTCCAGAAATCATTGTGTGTGTTACTTTAGCACCCGATGGACTACCTTGAAATCAAGTTTGAAAATCGCCTGATCAACATATTTTCAAATGAGAGGTCTTGGGAAGTTAGTTGGAAAAGCACAATTGTACCAGAATCCTGTGTCTAGAATGATGTATAGGTGAACGATGGCAATGAACCCTTTGGTGTCA
>NMUG010006569.1:0-12515 GCA_002855965.1 Monotropa hypopitys | reverse complement strand
TTTCTTAAGGACACCGTGGTATCACACGGGACTCGGTATTATTGTATCACATTTTGTTTTTCTGCTGTAAATCAATTTCTTTGTAATCTGTCCATATTATAATTTCGTTTATTATCAATGAAACTATTTGATGGAAGTTGTATTGTCATTGCCGAATCTGTCATATTTTCTAACAAAACAAATTGAACTAGTTATTTTTGTTAAAAATGATCTTCCATCGTTTTCTTCGTGAACAACGTGGAAGAGAAGCCACATGAATAATAGACGAGAGCTTTATACGCGAGATGCAACTGAGCTATCACACAGATGGAGATCACTGAGGGTGTTTCCGTAAATTCACTCCACAAATCTGACGCTAGCACGTGCTCCTCCTCATTAACTAAATTAAGTGCAAATATTTTGAAAAAACTTATAGTAGTATCTGAAACTCATATGTTCCAAAAATAAATTAACATTTTCGAAAAGTTTAACGCAAGACCGTTGTGCCACACTTTACTTACGCACAAAATTTTGAACACTACATTAAACTGGAATGCGATTCTCTGTGTGGACAAATCCACCTTGTGTAAATATATTAAATACGTGTATCTGACGGTCTATACACACACAGAGAGAGATGAAAACCCCACATCGCCGCCGGTATCTGACGGTAGTTGCCGCCGCAGTCTGACGGATGGTCATCTTATTTAATTATGGTTTATACTAAGAGCCTCACGCTTCTTTTTTCAACAGTTTGGGGTTAGGTTGGATCTCTCTCAAACAAGTAAGAGAGAGAAAGTGAGAGGAGAGAGAAACGAACTCAAACCAGAAACCAAAATATAAGACATTTTCTCTTGCTTTTCTATCTAACATTTCCTTTCCTTCATCTCCATTCATGTTCTCTCCTCTCCTTCTACCCATCTGTTTCCACATTCACGTTTCTGCTTCTCTTTTCCTCTGATTGCAGAAACAAACGGCTTCGATTACCATAGATTTTTCGAAACGCATTACCTAACAAGGATTAATTTCGTGAGATTTCGCATATAAACCTACACATTCTTTGAGGATTCTACGCAATGCTCTGTTTTCCTTTGGGTTTATAGCTTTTAGATCAAAACCGGGCTGGCTCTGAATTTTAAAGTACCACCATTACTTTGCTTCATCCAGAAGCAAAATAAGTAAAGACAATTATTCTCTCCTCTCCTTCTCCCGAAAGCATACATATCGATCTAGCCGCGTTTCATTAAAACAACTATATTTTCTTCTGTCTTTTGATTACCAACACCAAAATAAGCACAAATGGATCGTCTTTCATCGACAACTCTTCTCCCCGACAGCTTTTATGGTGCTAGAGATGACGTTGCCCAGCAAATTATGCTGATATGGGGCCAGATCAAAGCTCCATTGATAGTCCCTCTTCTAAAATTAGCCGTTTTCGTGTGTTTGATAATGTCCCTAATGCTATTCATTGAAAGGGTTTATATGAGCGTTGTGATCACCCTAGTCAAGCTTTTTGGACGAAAACCAGAGAAAAGGTACAAATGGGAGCCATTGAAGGACGATGTTGAGTTTGGTAATTCAGCTTACCCAATGGTCCTCGTTCAAATTCCAATGTACAATGAAAAAGAGGTCTCTCTCCCTCTGTCTTCTCTTCTCCAATCCACCATTGTCACTCATTTCCATTTACTAAAACCGATTTCTTTTGTGGTAGTTATAATTGGATTTATACTATGAATATACATACAGGTATATCAGCTATCAATTGGAGCTGCATGCGGTCTTTCTTGGCCATCTGATAGAATCATAATTCAAGTCCTCGACGATTCAACGGACACCATCATCAAGGTAGATCATAATTCACTTTCTCAATCTATATTCTAATATAGAAAGTGAGAGCACAATTTTTATTCACACAAAAAACAAAAGTTCTATGAATTTTTCAATTTCTAAAAATATCCTATAAAAATTATCTTATTACACTTAAATTTTTCTAAATTTATATTATTGCAAGGGAAAAATAGTAAACTAATCTAAAAATTACTTATTATAATCATCATTTCATTATTTTGAGACTAAGTTCCCAAAATACTCTTTACAAATTATCTAATTATTCTTAAATATTTAAAATCTATATTATTTGAAGGACAAAATAGTAAATTAACCAAAAATCTACTCATCTAACTAGTTAATAAGAAAATCATGCCCCTGGGGCATAACTCGTGTCAAATGGGTGAGAAAAACTCATTATTGGTATGGGACTGCATAATGGAGAGTTTGAATGGAGATAACTCCTTAAGTGTTGATAATAGTATACAATGTCTTTGAACCTTGGTTACTCATACATTCTACAATTTACATTCTCCACGATTCTTTTGGGTCTCCACGATTCTTTTAGGTCGGGGCAGTGAGGTCATCAAGGGTAGTGGGGTATCAATCCTTTTTTTATTAAGAAAATCATAATTTGGGTTATGTACATATTGTTTACGTAGGATATGGTGGAATTGGAGTGCCAGAGATGGGCAAGCAAAGGGGTAAACGTAAAGTACGAAATCAGAGACAATCGAAACGGGTACAAAGCAGGGGCTCTGAAAGAGGGGATGAAGCGAGATTATGTGAAGCATTGCGATTACGTCGCCATTTTCGACGCGGATTTCCAACCCGAACCCGATTTCCTGTGGCGGACCATCCCTTTTCTTGCACACAACCCAGAACTCGCCCTCGTTCAGGCCCGTTGGAAGTTCGGTAAATCCTTCTCCTCTCCATCCAAACAAGCCTTTAATTTAGCTTTATCACCAGTGTTTTATCATTCTCTAATTACTCTTTAAAAACTGTCGGTGGGTTTAAACTAGAAATATATGTATGCGAAATGTACCAAAAAAAAGATTGTCCCATATGTAAAAATGGCAATTATTTAAGCTTTCCATATGGGTTTCTTCACGTGTTCTCTGTTATCTTGTTCGGGACAAGTGTCAGGTTTACTATTTCCAGTTAAACTTTTGCTTCTTTGTAAAAATTTAGTTCGTCTCTGCTGAAGCCGAGTAGTGCTTTTTTGTAATGGACACTTTTTGTTTGTGGCTGAATTACTATTGTGCCCCGTACCCTCTTCTTCTCTTTTTATAATATAAAGAAGCCGACTTTTGCTTGGTTAGCGAGTGGTGTATATGTGGGAGCAAAGATCTGTCAAGAAAATCTTCCATTCTCAACTAGAAAGGAATCGCTTGTTCGGAGTTATACGCAATTATTCAAGGATATATCTGTCCCTCATGCCCACCTACTTCCATTAACTGACACCAACACTCGCATGTGCTGTATGGCATGGTGGACCCATATTGCACATATGCAACATTTAGAGAATTCTCGGTGCAGTTCATTGGTAAACTATCCAGTTTCTGGTCATCATGGATGTAAAATCGTTGGAACTAAATTAAATTGATTCGTAATCATATAGCAGTTGGCAAGGATGCGAAACTATCTCTCTCTCTCTCTCTCTCTCCATGCACACTGTGCAATAGTAGTCTCATAGTAATAGTATACATAAAATTAGCCTCTAGGCCTAGGTAGACGGTGAATGTATCTGTACGTATATATGTGTTGGGCAAGAATAAAAAGTGATGATTTGATTTTTTTTTCTTTTTTGATGTGTGTGAGTGCAGTGAACTCAAACGAGTGTTTGATGACAAGAATGCAAGAGATGTCACTGGACTACCATTTCACCGTGGAGCAAGAAGTGGGCTCATCCACTTATGCCTTCTTTGGTTTCAATGGTGAGTCCTAACCACTAACTTCGTTGTGTTTTCGTAGTTAATAATAGAATGGGGTCATCTAAAGATCTGTTGAAATTGAAAAAAAAAACTTAAAGATTGTAATGCAATTAAGAGAAAAATTGTCGAAATTGGGGAATTCTATATACGGCCTCGGCAAGTGAAATGACTCGTGGTTTATTTTGATTAGTGGAAAAGTTAATTAAAGTGAATAATAAAATATATGTTTTGTCATTTTTGTCATTATAATTATTTAGTTGTGCAAGTAATGAAATAGTAAAAACGTTTTGTTTTCATAGACAATTTGTGAAGTCAAAAAAATAACACAATAACAAAAAAGAAACTAAATTGGTGCTCTTCCTTTATATATTCATATAGATGACAAATGAAAGTCTTATTAGGACAATCCAAATTTTAGCATTGAAAAAGGAATTTGTAAATTAGCATATTACTTTGGAGGATGGTGTGCCAATGCCATAACAATTTGAAAATTTCATACCTTTTTTTACTCTCGTTTTATGTTATTCGTGTTTTGCGAGTAAATAAAATGAGTTGGGACATTAACCATTTATGGTGCGTTCAATCTAAATTATGCAGGTGTTTTTATTAGTCCTTTTTTAATTTTTGTTTAATTCACGTCAATTTTTTAGATTAATCATTTGTCTTGATAAGATGATTAAAGAATGAAGTAAGAAATTATAACCAAAACTAAAAAATTTCTAGAAATAAAAATATAATGTATCTTCAAGAGTAATTAATTTAGTCCAAAGCATCTCTTAAATATATGGTGGTGGATGGGTTCGGAAACTCTGAAAAATCAAGCCGAATATTTTCTCTCTTTTGCCCGAACGACTTTGGTCTCTCGTTCGGACAAGTCTATCCGTAGACTTCCTCTTCTTGTCTGCATCTATCGTCCAGACCACTACAAGCCTTTGTTCGGATGACGGACCACGGTCGTCTGGGCGACCATTTTCTCGTCCAGACATCCTTTCTAATTTTCAACAGTTATTTAGAAATTTGTACATTTATGATTCTTTTTCGATTTTAGTTCTTTCTTTTTCTTCATAAATTATTTCGTTAGTTCAATTAATTATTTAAGAAGTATTTATTGTATTATATAGGTGATATGCCTTCTATATTAGAGTCATTCCATCTAGAATTAACGCAATCTCTTATAATATATTTATAATGCTCTTGATTGATGGAAACGTAAATGAATTTTCTCTATATTTTTTGTGATTCTCTTTGTTTTTTCTTCATGATATTAGAGCAAGTTTGATCATGTCTCATCATCTTCACTCTCGTCGAGTTTTTCCTACTTAACTCTCTTCCTCTTGTATGCCCAAATACGGTCTGGCATCAACAATAATTACCAACTCATCCTCCACACCTTCTTATATAATAACCCATCATCTTCATCCTCTCATTAGGTGGAGATCTCTCATCTTCTTATCATCACTTATAAGTTGAATAAGCAAAGTTATTTACAATGGTCTCAATTTATCCTAATGTTGATATGAAAAAAAGATGACTACATCACTGGAGCATCAATTGCACCAGAAACCACAACACCAACCTGCAATAGATGGATTACAGAAAATAATATGGTCATGTCATGGCTCATCAACTCGGTGACCACCAAAATTTGGGAAATTTGTTTGGCATTTGATACCTTCAAAGAAATATGGGACATGGCAAAACACCTTTTCAGATAAGGAGAACATATCAGAAGTTGTTCAGATAGAAGGAATGCTCTGTGATTTGCGTCAATGCGATATTTCGTTAACCGAATTTTTTGATACTCTTAACTTGATACTTTTGAAATCCATAACTGGAGTTGTGCCACTAACAGTTTGTTGTATAAAAAGATTGTCAAAGGATAATGTGTTTTATAAATTTCTGTTAGGATTAAACAAAACTCTTGACGAAATCAAAGGAAGACTCATGGGAGTGAAACTTCTACCAAGCCTCAGAGATGTATTTTTTGAAGTCTGTCATTTATAAAGTCGGAAAAAGCTCATGATGGGATCTCATCAATAATTAAATACGGTCAAAAGTTCGACTCTTAAAACCAAATTTATTCTGCATTATAATCGGCAAAAAATAAAGGCGACAGACCATGGTGATCATTGTAAAAAAATGACATTTAAAGGAAGCATGTTGGAAGATTAATGGAAAGTCAGTTGACTGGAAACCACGTTAATACCTTGAGAAGGAAGGATAATGTAATCATGTTTCTACCGAGGATCAATCACAACAACTGGGAGCTAGCCCCTTTTACAAGGAACAGATGGAGATGCTTCAGAAACTTCTTTCCTCTCTTTTCCCATCATAAATCGGCTCATCTTCTAATCAAGTCATCGATTCTGGATTCTTAGCTCATAAAGGTGATTTTTGTGGGCGTCTTTACTGTTTGAAAAAACTGACTCTGGGTCATCCGATCATATGACTAGTGATTCGAGAATTCTTGATACATACACTCTATGTAAAAATAATTTAAAAGTCCATATAGCGGATGGTTCTTTATTAAAAGTTATTGGTACATGATGAGTTGTGCTATCACCAAACCTTACTCTCAATTCGATTTTTCTTGTTCCTAACTTGGACTGTTGCTTATTGTCTATTAGTAAACCCGCTAAGGAAAGGAGGTGTGTTACTAATTTTTTTCCCACTCATTATGAATTTTAGGATTTGGATTCGGGAAAGATGATTATAACAATGCTCATGAATGCTCTAGACTCTACATTCTCAAGAATCACCACTATCTTCAAGAACAATCTCAGACAACAGTTAGTGGTAGATCTTTTTCTGCTTTATGTCAAAATAAGGATAGTGCTATTATGTTGTGGCACTATCGCTTGGGTCATCCTAATATTCAGTATCTCAAACATTTATTTTCTTCATTAGTCAATAAAAAATCGAGATCATTTTAGTGAGAAATTTGTCAATTATCTAAACATGTTCGATCTAACTTTCACCTTTAACCCTATAAAGCATCTATTCCATTCTCAATGATTCACAATGATATTTCAGATCCAACACAAGTAAAAAATGTTACTGGGACTCGTTGGTTTGTTTCATTCATTGACGATCACACAAGAGTAACTTGGGTATTTCAAATGAAAGAAAAATATGAAACATCTCAAATCTTCAAAAACTTGAACAATATGATTCAAAACAAATTCTAGTAAAAATACAAATCTTAAGGTCTGATAATGCCGGTATTACTTCAACTCCATTCTAGGAGAATTTCTTGATAAAAAAGAAATAGTCCACTTCAGTTCATTCGTTGATATCCCTAACAAAATGGTATTGCTAAAAGAAAAAACATGCACTTAATGGAAGTGGCTAGATCTCTTATGTTCTCCATAAGTGTCCCTCAATTTTATGGGGAGAGACTGTTCTTGCTGTAGCCTACCTCGTCAATAGAATGCCATCAAGGGTTCTTAATTTCCAACCACTTCGTTGTATCCTTTTGAACTCCTTTCCTAATACCTATATCATCTCCATCATACCACCAAAAATCTTTGGGTGCACTACTTTTGTTCATATCCATCCGTACATTAGAAGCAAACTTGATCCTAAGTCACTTATATGAATTTTCTTGGATATTCTGCAACTCAAAAAGGATACAAATGTTACTCTCTGGTTACATGGAAATTCATTCAATGAATATCACCTTCTTTGAAAAATAGTCACACTACTCCAAAACTAATATTCAGAGGGAGAATCCTACTCAATAGTATCAGTTTTGGAATCTTGAGTCATTTAGTGAGTCACCTATTTCCATAGAAATCATATTCCTTCGGAGTCACCAAATCAATTCCTTCCTATCAAAAACAATAAGTTCATTGTTGACTTGTGCGATACAGAACACATTCAAGAGGAAATAGAGAAAGGAGTGTGGTGGTTGTTTCCTTCGGATTTCCTAACCTTCGGCTGAATCCTTCGGCAACCGGGAGATCAGCAGCAACGCTGGAGCTTCGAGTGGGCTAACTTGCAAAACCGGGTACTCCTGCTTGGCTCCTGCAAGACAAAGGTTAGTGCCCACCGGCCGGCAGTGACCGGACGGGGACTCCGAAGATTAAGTTAGATACTATTTTATGAGAAGAGAAAGGAAGGACTGCAAATAGAGGGGTCCAAAGAGAGGGGATTAGAAGATTCCATGAACAGTACCTCAATGGGGTATTTATAGGGAGAACTTGACTTGGGGCCCAAGGTTGGCGCGTGGGGACGCGTGTCGCTGGTCTCTCCGGATGATGTCAGTCCTAGTGTTGCACATGTTGGGCAATCTAGGCCGGTGCGGTAGGTGGGCCGGGTCATTGTACATACAGTGGAGCCGCGAGCGGATCGATGGAGTACTTCGTCCTGTGTTACTGCCGACGGGTGGATCCTCCGCTAAACAGTTGGCCAATCGGAAATTGTGCCCTTGCCACAAGGAACGTTCACGATGCTCTACTGACCGACATGGTAGCCAGAGACCGGGGAGCCACTAACCGGCGACCCTGTGTTATCCAGAGATGCTTCGGAGTGTCGTGAGGCCGGAGCCCTGGTTGGCTCCTTCAGAATCCAGGAAGGCTGTACTGATTATCGAAGGGACGCATGATGGATCGTCGGCCCTGTCCTTCGGTTATGCAGGAAAGAATGTGTGTGGAGGGTCCATGAGGCCGACGACCCTGGATTGCTCTGTTAAGACGTTTAAGGTTGGGTCCGGATTGTCCGGATAATCTGCTAGAATGGGTTCGGATCTCCCAGGCCAAAGTCCGACCACCACAAGGAGCATCTCCTCAACAAATCCATGAAACTGAAATGGATCTTAATCCAGTTAATAATATTTTTGATTCAGATGATACTGTTGATTCCAAATTATAAAATACAATTCTGAGTGTGCTCATAGCTTGGAGGAAATGAGTTAGATCGTACATCCAATATCTTATTGGGAACTTTCTTCTCATGATAAATTATCACCTTTGTTTCATACTTTTACTTCTAGCCTCACTGATATACCGATTCCTCAGAATATCCAGGAAGCTCTTAAGTGTCCTAAATGGAAGAAGGTTGTGAGTGAGGAAGTTCAGGCTCTAAAAAGGAGTGACACATGGGAAATTACTAACCTCCCCCAAAGTAATAAATCGGTTGGGTGTAAATGAATTTTTATAGTTAAATACAAGGCAGGTGGAAATGTGGATAGACATAAAGCTCGGATAGTCGCAAAAGGATACACTCAATCCTATGGGATTGATTACCAAGAAACCTTTGTTCCAGTTCCCAAACTCAACACAGTTCGTATTCTCTTATCCTTAGCTGCAAATCTTGATTGGCCTCTTTATCAACTTGATATGAAAAATGCTTTCCTCAATAGAGACTTGGAGGAAGAAGTGTATATGGACATTCTTGATGGTCTAGAGACTACATCAATGATCAACAAGGTATGCAAACTCCGAAAATCCTTGTATGGTCTCAAATTGTCTCCAAGGGAATGGTTTGATCGGCTCAATAAGTCAGTAAAAAAGTATAAATTTGTTCAATGTCAAACTGATAACGTTTTTTTGTGAAACACTTCCCTAAAGGGAAGTAAGCAATTATTATTGTTTGTGTTGATGATATTATTCTGGCTGGTAACCATGAAAAGGAAATTAATTTACTTAAAAATTTACTGGAAAAGGAAATTGAGATTAAGGATCTTGGAAACCTTAAATACTTCCTTGGAATGGAAATTACTCAGTCAAAGAAAGGTATATCTATCTCACAACGCAAATATGTTTTAAAGTTGCTAAATGAAACAGCGATGTTAGGGTGCAAGCCGACAGATACGTCTATGGATATCATAGTTAAACTAGAAGAAAGTGATGGAAGTGCACTAGTTGACAAAGTGAGATATCAACGTCTTGTTGGAAAACTCATATATTTTCTCATAAAAACCCGACATAGGCTTCTCTATTAGCATGATGAGTCAATTTATGAACAATCCAACTAAAAACACATGACCGTTGTGACCGGAATCTTGAGCTACCTAAAAATGACACCAGGAAATGGTCTCTTCTTCCAAAAAACTACAAAGAGAAAGATCGAAATTTCTCATATGCAGATTGGACAGGTTCGGTGACTGATTGAAGATCAACTTTAGGCTATTGTTCATTTGTTTGGGGGAATACGGTTATATGGAAAATCAAGAAACAGTTAGTTGTAGACCGTAGTAGTGCTGAGGCAAAATTTCGAGATATGACACAAGGTATATGTGAAGGAATTTGATTGAACAGATTGCTAGAAGAATTACAAGTTCCTGTAGAGCACCCCATGGTGCTATATTGTGACAACCAAGCCGCTATCAGAATTGCTAAGAATCCAGTTCATCACGATCGAAGCAAACATGTGAAAATAGATAGACACTTCATCAAGGAAAAGATTAAGGACGTACATAATCGAGCCGGCACTTTATGTGTTCGGACTGGCTTCTTATGAGCAGTAGGCACATCAAGATCATCAAAAGTGAGAGATATAGAGGAAGGAGTATTATCAGGGGACTCAGTTGAAGTATCAGGAACTAGGGTTGGAGATGGTGATTGGCAAGGTGGCTCAACACAAGTAGCCTTCTCTCGACGAGAATAAGTTCTCAAATTTGGATTGTCTAGACGTCCACCAATGTCATGATCAACACTCATTTTAACTATTGGTTCCTTTTCAAAAGTTCTTGTCTCCCCCTCACGATGACAATGTAACAGAAAATACGACCAAGACTCTGGAGTATAGGATGTCAACCTTTCTTCATCTCTCATTTCTTCCTGGTTATTATTCTCCCCCTAAAGAGATGAGAGGGGATAAAATGACTTGGTTTCCCAAAAACTGACATCCATAGAGACATACATTTTGCGAGAGTGTGGGTCATAACATTTATAACCTTTTTGACTAGGAGTATAGCCAAGAAAAATAGACTGACGTGCTTTGGGATCTAACTTACCACCAGAAACTTTAGGAGCATGGACAAAACATATGCAACCAAAAACTCTAGGAGGAAGAGAACTGATCCCAGAACCACCAGGGAGAAATCTAATAGGAGATTGAAATTGGAAAACGCTAGAGGGCATATGATTGATAAGAAAGGCTGCAGTAAGTATAGCTTCCCCCCAAAAATACTTAGGAACGTTCATGGTGAACAAGAGCGAGCGAGCAACCTCAGCAAGATGACGATTCTTGCGCTCGGCAACTCCATTCTGTTGTGGCATGCCAACACAAGTTGTCTGGAAAAGAATGCCAAATTGTTCAAGATATGTGCGAAAGGACCCATTTAAATACTCAGTCCCATTGTCACTGCGAAGAACCTTAATAGTGGTGTCAAATTGAGTGCGCACCATTTGATGAAAGGATTGAAAGCATGAAAAGACTTCATTTTTTGACCGAAGTAAATATACCCATGTAACACGAGAGTGACAATCAATAAAGGTGACAAACCAGCAATACCTATTAAGAGACACAACAGGAGACGGGCCCCAAATATCAGAATGGATGATTGAAAAAGGTGAATCACTTCGTTGGTTAATAGGGGCATAAAAGGAGCGTTTATGTTTTGCTAGCTCACAAGCTTCACAAAGGAATTGACTCCGAAGACATTGCTTAGTCAAACTCGGGAACGGTTTTTCTAGAATTCCAAAAGATGGATGACCCAATCTACGATGCCATTGATGTAACAAAGGAAGAGCTGAACTCGTATCTGCTGCAAAAGCTTGACTATGTGACACAGGTGAACAAACTGGATTAGAAGCTGATTCCAAACAGTAAAGTCCCCCTTTCACTTTACCACTGCCAATCATCCTCCCCGTATCTAGATCTTGAAAGACACAATGTGTAGGGAAAAATGTTACGGAGCAATTTAGGGATTGGGTAAGACTACTAATAGATAAGAGGTTAGTAGAAAAGTTCGGAACGTGAAGAACTGAAGAAAGAGAAATGTTGGGAGAACAGTTAATAGAACCTTTTCCTGAAATAGAGGATAGAGAACCATCAGCAACTCTGACTTTGTCCTTACCTGAGCAAGTGGAGTAGGAATCAAAAAAGGAAGAACAACCTGTCATGTGGTCAGTTGCACCCGAATCGATTATCCAAGGAAGAAGGGAAGGTCGAAAAGGCAGCTTCGACCAGAGAGATGCGACCAGAAGGTATGGCCAGACGCGACCAGAGAGACGTGCGAAGCCTGACGTGCGTGCGCGAGAGATGCGAGAATGGAGGTGTTTCTGGCGACTAACGCCGGCGAATGAGAGAGACGACCGGAGAGAACCTTGCCGGAAAGAAAAAAACAAAGCGGCGGCGGTTAGGGTTTGATGTGCTCTGATACCATGATAGAAAGGGGTTAATCTCACCCCACGTAATTCTTTCATTAATGAGTGAGTTACATATACAAGAAAAGACAAAGAAAATAAATACACAAAGATTTTTTACATTCTAACTAATTACATAAAACTTAACACGATGGAAGTTTGCTTTGAAGATGACCGCGTCGTTTTAGGTCACAATTAATATTTATAAAACCACGTAATTATACTACTCTTAGAATAGTGGTAAGTACGGGTGTCGATCCACAGGGACAAAGTGTGTAAATTAAATGGTTTCAAATTAATTTCTAAATTGATTCGTAAAGAGAAAGTTGAGAAGGAAATATTTGGATTTGGTTTGAATTGGTTTGAATTGGTTTGTTGTGAAATTGAAACAAACATAAAATAAGTGCAAGTAAAGTAAAATTGGAGATTAAACTTAATAGAAAAGAAGTCCAAGGGTCCGAAT
>NMUG010006568.1:0-12516 GCA_002855965.1 Monotropa hypopitys | reverse complement strand
TTCATCATGTTATTACTCTTAGGCAATGCTAGTAAATTTCATATCAATGTCATTTGTTCCAATTTAATCCATGCACGACTTAATGACACAATATCAATTTCGACATGCTATCTCATGATTTTCCACACATGACAAATATGTCCAGTACATCAATTCGACATGAATTATGCTCAATCACATGAATACGCGTTCAATTCTATCATAAGACCATCAATGTACCAAAAGCCCTAATTTGTGAAAGTTAAGGTTTTTCCCAAAATTGGGGATTTTCACCCAAAACACTTAAACATGAAATTGAACCCCAAGGAATACAATTAAACATGTAAAACACATAAGCACTCAACCAATTTCATGAATCAAGACCAAATCCTAGGTCAATTTTATGATTTTGCATCTAGACATGAAATTGACTAAGATTTAAAACTCACACAAGGGATTAGGGAGAGGCACAATTAAGAACACACCAAATAATAAACATTTTCTACCTCAAGAAGCTTTCCCAAAAATTCCTAAAATTTGAAACTCGAAGGATGGACGAGCTATGGTGCTTCCCGGATAGCTTGAGACGCGTAGAACGACGTTTGTTCTCGGAATTTCTTCAAAATCCTCTTGGAAGGTCTTCAAATCTTAGAGAGAAGGTAGAGAATGTGTAATGGAGGTAGAGAGAGAGAGTAGAGGGTGGCTAGAGTTAGAATTATGAAGAAGATGATACAAAAATCGGGCTCCCTTTGGTATATATACCCCCTACACTTGAATTTCCAAAAATACCCTTAATGAAACAATTCTGCGCGATTTTTACCCTTCGCGACCGGTCGACCGGTCGAGCGTTTTTAAAAAACCTCTCTGACGAACGGCGACCGGTCGACCGAATTGCGTGTACCGGTCGTGGCCCTTTTGAAATGCCCACTGGACCATCCCGACCGGTCGACCTATTTTCGTGTACCGGTCGGCCTTAAGAAAAATTTGAAGAAAACTTCAAACTTCGATAACTTGTTCGTCCGACCTCCGATTGAGGCGATTCAAGTCTCGTTGGATTCGTAATCGAATTCTCTATCGTAATCTAGGGTCAACCACCTTAAAATCACACTAAGATTTTAAGATAAAATAATTCAAGGTTCCTAAATTATTAAAACAACGATTTAAATTCTGGAAAATACTTTATAAAATACGGGTCGTTACATCAACCTTATAAGCAATCTTCTGTGGCTTTACAGTGGAATATGAAACTGGCACCACGTTTTTATGGGCCTTTCCATGTTCTCGAAAAGGTGGGAACAGTGGCTTACAAACTTCACCTACCTACAGCTGCCAAAATTCATCCTTTCATGTTTCTTTACTTAAGAGGAAGATAGGTACAAACGTGATAGCTCAACAAACCTTGCCCCCTGTTGGACTAGAAGGGAATATCCAATTAGAACCCAGGGCTGTTTTGGACAGGAAATGGGTTAAAGGGGAAACAAACCTGTTGTTCAATGGTTAGTACAGTGGTCAAACTCGTTTCCAGAGATGCTACATGGGTGGATTGTACTGAAATAGCAGCCAAATATCCTAATTTTTAGGCATGAGGTCAAGCCTGTTTTTAAGCGGATGGGAATGTTATGATTGAGGAGTTGGGAGCTATAATGTACAGCTGAATCTATAGGAGAATTTGTGTACCAGTAATCAGGGGAGAGAAAAGTTAGTTGGTGGTTAGCTGGTTAGTTGTCAGTCTGTTAGTTAGTTAGTTAGTTACATGTGAGTAGGGTGAATAAATATACATGAAGGCACTAGTAGGGGTGTGTATGATTTTGTCAAGAAGTAATAAGTTAATAACATCACTGTTCTCTTTCTGTTCGTATCTTCTTCTTTAGTGTAACATCGTATGCAAGTGATAAATGTACCGGAGCTGGCTAAAGCATTTTTTTCCTTGGAAAATGTTGAGGAAATGGACGTACTCGGTTCTAAGTAGGAAATTTTGATCTTGTAAAAATTCAAAAAAATAGTTGTTCTGCTATTTATTTGCTTGTTATGTTTTTATTTTTAATGAACTGTTTACTATCGTGGATAAATATAAATACAGGTGGAATGTGTATAGGCTTCAGATTTGTATTGTTTTGTGTAAATCCTATTTTCTCTTGATGATAGGTTTATTGAAGGTTTGAGTTATTTTGGATACCGTTTATGTGTTGTTGTCAAAAGGAGGGTGGATTTTTGTTCAACCTCACCACGGGAACACCTGTTATTGTGATTGTCTTGGTGATCTATTCAATGTAGCAAAAAGCGTGTGATGAACAGATTGTTTGAGGAGCTGGAATCACGTTGACAGAACCAACCGCCGACTCTGTAATTATTGTTGGGTATTTAGAACGAGTTCTAACCCACAACGCCCCTACGGATCTTTGGAATCAATGGATCACAAAAGAAATCGTAGCAAAGAAAAGAACATAATGAAAAAATAAGAAAAAACGCAGAACACAACGATATACGTGGAAAACCTCAATGCGAGGGAAAACCGCGGAGCCACACCAATTCACTAGATGAAGATCAAAACAATGGAGAAGTACAAAGCTTGTCTCTCTGGCCTATCACAAGCCTCTCTGTGTTTTTTTACCACATCATCCAAAAAACCCTAAAACGTATAAAACAGGGTTTCTGGCCGTCACAGTTCGCTTGATGCTCACTCGAGCGAAAACAGTCGTTCGACAAGTCGCTCGAGCGACTTTGACTCGCTTGATATCAAACATTTCATCTAACACTTCGATCAACAACCGACGAAGGTCGCTCGAGCGAACCCAGGTCGCCTGATGCCAAAAAATCTTATCCTTGATTGGTTCTCTTCACAACTTTCAACAATTTCCCTCTTAAGATAACGTGAGCAAAGAATCAACCCAAAAACAATCAACAAACTAATGGACGTAGTGAACTTCATCCCTCCTGGTGTGACTCTTATGCAGGATCTTTATGGAATCAACACTAATTTAGGGTTCTTGAAGGAATCTTGAAAGGGGTTTGCGATTTAAAGGGTTTATGAAGGATTAGGTAATGTAAAGGTTGGATCTTGGCTGAATTATGAGTGATATACCTCAATTCCCAAATTCACATTTGATGGCTCGAACTTGAGATTTTTAGAGTATTGACTATAAAACCCTAAGTTGAAAGGATTTTTAATCAAACTAAAGATGCATCTGTTTTGAAAGATGCATCTGATTTTGGACAAGGAAATAAGGTAGGAAAAACAAAGGAAAGGAGAAATGAACACAACAAAAAATAGAGTGGAATCAAAGGAGCTTAAAACTAAATTGAAGGTCCTAGAGGTACTCAAACCGGATTTCAAAAGGTATTTGTCTAAACTCAAATAGTCATACAAGAAGCTTCAGTCAGACAATGTTATCAAAACTTCAACTCTTTCTGAACTCGTTTTCCTTTGTCTTTAGACTTTGACCCGATCGTGTTATGATTCTGACCACATTTGATCATAGTTCTGACCCTCTGTTGCTCAACACTTAAGGATGATCCCAAACTTCCCGAATCTGAAGCCTCTATCGATTTCTTTCTGACTTCCTCAGTCAAAATCAGATCGACAATTTCACTCAGTTTCAGCTTTTCCTTCCCAACCGGCTTACTAACTTCAGTAATCGTACCCTGCCAGGACTCTGGCAACTGGCAGGATTAATAATGCCTGAACCTCATCATCAAACGTGATATCGACAGATGTAAGTTGATCAACAATCATATTGAACTCACTGGGATGTGTCATGGATGGTGTTCCTTCTAGAGTGATAACCAAATCAAACCCTTCACCTTGCAATCGAGAATATTCCAGTCTTCGTTACTCTCCCTTTTCTCCTTACCCAACAACGATCGATAAAGATCCTTCTGATATAGATAATCTTCAATCTGCGTTTTTTAATACTCAAAGTCTGACCCATCAACCTCTTAATCTTTAGTTTGCCTTCTTCAGAATCCATAGCTACCATTGAAATCTTAGCCTTCTCGAACAAGATCAAACCCTAAACTGTCGAACAAAACTTGCCACAACCTGCAGCTTTGATACCAGTTGTTGGGTATTTAGAACGAGTTCTAACCCACAACGCCCCTACGGATCTTGGGTATCAATGGATCACAAAAGAAATTGTAGCAAAGAAAAAACGTAATAAAAAACAAGAAGAAACACATAACACAACGATATACGTGGAAAATCTCAACGCAAGGAAAAATCACGGAGCCACACCAATCCACTAAATGAAGATCAAAACAATGGAGAAGTACAAAGCTTTTCTCTCTAGCCTCTCACAGCCTCTCTATCTGTCTTTTTTTCACTACATCATCCAAAAAACCCTAAAACGTATAAAACAGGGCTTCTGGACGCCACAGTTCGCTTGACGCTCGCTCGAGTGAAAACAGTCATTCGACAAGTCGTTCGAGCGACCTTGACTCGCTCGATACCAGAGATTTCATCCAACACTTCGATCAACAACCGACAAAGGTCGCTCGAGCGAATCCAAGTCGCTCGACGTAGAAAGTCTCCTTGATTGGTTCTCTTTACAACTCCCAACAATTATATGGACAATTGCCTCAATGTAACTCACACTGTGTATTGAGCACATTGTTTCAAGGCCTTGAATTGTGATAATGTAAGCTTGAGATCTTCGTCATTTGCTTGGCACTCAGTTCCATGCGGAAACAAGTGTATTTGGCACATTGTTAAAAAGCTTGAAGTTTGTAGAGAACATCCAGGAACACTGAATTTAATTGATAGGTTTTGGAGCTAGAATTTCATGGCATTTGGATAATGAAATGCCTCATGTAATCTGAGAATCTCAATGGTCTCTTCCTCGGAGATTTCAGTTTGCAACATAATTTTCATGTAATTTTTATTTGCTGACAATTTCATTCACACGACTATACAGAACATTTTCTCGTGCTGCTGTCTAGCCTATTAGTGCACTGCCTCGTATACTTAATTGAAAATTTTCCCATCACCTCGATTTTAATAATTTGTTTTCATATTTAGCTTCTGCTGTTGAGCATTTAACTTTGATGATAAAAAAGTTAGCATTTAACTTGCAATATGTTTTTAGTTTTCACAATTCTTTTGGAAGGAAATTAGGAATACTGATTTCCCGCTTTGTGATCACCAACTGGAACAACTATTTGTCTCTTTTACTCTTAAGTTACTGCCCCAATGTCTGGAGGATGAAACATAAATTCTGGATTTCTCATCTCATTTTTTATGATATTCACTGTCAATTGATTGTTCTGAAAGACTGAATCATGCTATGGAGAATATTTTTACGAGGGCTTGGGAAGATTCCAAGTCCACCTGAAATCTTGTGTAGGGAAGTGCAGTGTTTTTTTTCAGAAGGCTGATTCGGTAACTGTTTTTTATATTTTATTCTCTTATGATGCCAACATGCAAAAAAAAAAAAGATTCCTGCATCTACGGTTTTTTGTTTTCCCTTTCCTCTTTCAGTGAATGTTCCATATCGAATCAAATGCTTTTCTTTTGTCTTTGTCCACATATTGTGTTCCTCTGGAACAAAAAAAAACTTAGGAAAAAGTTGCACCAGTGCTCGATATGAGAGTAGCTAGAGTAGTTTAGTATTACAGAAGATAATCCATATGTGATGGTTTCTATTAAATAGAGCTTTGCATTTTTGCACGTAAATTGTTCTCATTACCTTTTCTGTAATGCATTTTTCACGAAATTTTCTCTGATTTTTCCTTGTAAATGAACTTGGAAGGAATGCTTTGATTCTTTTTGTTGTTCATATTTGCTTTACAGAAACATAGAAGTAGTTCGAAGTTCACCCTACAAGGTTGGGTAGGGGGATTCTCCGGAAAACAGACTTCATCAAATAGAAAAAGTGGAAATTCACACGGAGAGTATAGCGAAGAAGAGAAGCGCACACATTATCTTGATAAATGTGTGGTTATTCAAGATAACGAGTGTCCCAAGTCACCTGTACCGAGAGCTACTGCAAGTTGTGATAATAAACCTGGAGTTGTGGAGGAGACTTCTCAAAAGGAGGATGCTAATTTTCAAAAAATTAGGTGGGGTGATTTGGAAGACGAGGCTTTTGTAGTGCATTTAAAAAAGAACGGAGATGAAATAAGGTTCGTAGATATTAAGAACGATAATTTTGCCAGCCCTTCTTCCACCGAGAACAAAGTGGGCACTTTGGTGGTACCATCTGTAGAAGCTGATCACAGTATTCGTCAGCCACTCTCATTGATTTCACACGATGAAGATATACTTAACGAGGCGAAGGAAGTTACTTCAGAGGATGTGAAAGCACAAATTATAAATAAAAAAACAATTAGCACAAGTTCTCACATTTCAAACGTGGGGAAAACATGCCATGAACAAGCCAACTCGGTTGGTAATGAACTTGATGAAGTAATGGTAGAATTTCTGACACCTGATTCAGAAATGTATGAGGTTCCGGTGACAGAAAGGGTTTCAAGCACTGTGGCAATCCCTCAAGTGATTGACTCATTTACCCCTGAAAAACAAGGAGAATCTATGGCACCAGACTTTGTTGATGACACTGGCAGTCAACAGGTTGATGGAATCCTCAATGATGTGTCAAATGTCACGAGTTTAAGTGGGACTGACGGTGGTGACAGGGTTGAAAGTAAGGAAAGATTTAGACAGAGGCTTTGGTGCTTTCTGTTTGAGAATCTTAATAGGGCTGTAGATGAACTTTATCTTCTGTGTGAACTAGAATGTGATGTGGAGCAGATGAAAGAGGCGATTCTCGTCCTTGAAGAAGCTGCGTCTGATTTCAACGAACTACAGTCTAGAGTGGAGGAATTTGAGGAAGTGAAAAGGTTCCCTTTCCAATCAATTGATGGGTCTCCTATCATGAAGTCTGATCACCACCGGCCGCATGCACTTTCATGGGAGGTCAGCAAGTCCCTTCCTCTTTCTTTACCAAAGTAATGATTCATCTAACACTCAAAATGATGTAAAATAATTTGCAATGTTAAAAACAGCATTCAATCATAGATATAAACTGCTATTGTCCTTAAGTGGTTACTCTGAGAGGACCATATTTTTTCAGTCGCAATGGTAAATACAACTTTTTGAAGGATGCTCATTTAATTTTTAACTCCCTAAGACTATAGCGCAAATTTCCAAAAGTATCACTCCATTCACCAATATTGCTGCATTGGCTCATTTTTTAAATTAATGTTCTCAAAGACTAAAGTTGAGGCCCTTGTCGAGGCTATCCCAAAATGCTTCAAGGCTTTCAAATTTATGCTTTACCCTCCATAGGTAGGCCTTGTCTGGGGGTGCTTGCACAAGGTGCACATTTTGCATTACGTTACGTATTTCATGTTGGCTTATGTTGTAGGAATAACTTGGGTTGTAGATCTTTATGCTCTCTCCCTTTGTGATCTTCACACGAAGTAAGAGAGAGACTTATTTTGGTTTATACTTGCAGTGCAGAAATAAATTATGTTTAAGAGAAGTGACAAAAGTCATCCGTGCAAAATGGTTAGGGAGAGCCTTGACATATAGTATGAGTTTTTCCCTTAAAAACTGAGGTATATTATAAATGTGCATATAGACATGCTTGTAGAGTGAATGGGCATTGATTTCGTACTCTACAAGTAGAAATTCTGTATCCGCCCCAAAACTTAGATGGATATGTCTCAACGTTAGTGTAAGTGATCACTCATTCCATACTCAAATAATATGGGATTGTATTGCTTAACATGTGCACCACGTTTTTCATCATGCAGCCTCTTAGTTGGGTCTGTCATGATACGGTGTGGATCACTAGTTTTTTAAAATATGGGATGGAAGGGGCATTCCTGTGATAGTATGCAAAAAGTTTATATCTATTAGATGGAGAGATCCCAACATTATATTAAGTGATTGTACATTCCATACCCAAGCAATGTGGGTTGTATTCCTTAAGAAAGTATATAAATAGGTGCAAGTCTAGGTTAGAGGAGATTTTATAACTTCCATATGATATTATTATTCTCTCTATTTTTTGTATTTTATAAGTGATTTTTACATATATATTACACTTGCAATTCAAACTGTAAAATGCTTATGCATCAAAGCCTCGAGGTCTACGCTTCGTGAGGGGTAAAACTCATCACATTGAGCATTTGCCTTTAAAAACATTGCAAAATACAGATGTAATTGCTTGCACTTTTCAAAATGGACAACATTTTAGGAAAAATGAAATTTAAAAGTGTGCACTACTTTGTTGTTTTCTTGACTACAAAAAGCAGTACACTACTTGTCTGAGTTGATTTTTAGACAGTAGATTCAGACCTTGTCTCTTAATTAGGACTTGTAATTTGGTTGGCCAATTTTGGTGGAAGCTTATCAACAAGTTCAAAAAAAATTATGGGTTTATTTTTACTGAGCAGGAATTAGGACTTGTGATGAAAACAACAGATTTGTCTGAGTTGGTGTCAAATGATTGTCTAAGCAGTGAATGGAAAACAAATTGATCGGAGAGATTAATCAGCTGCTTTCTGATTCTGGCCATTGAGTTAGGACTGGTGTTTTCACACTTACATGGATGCAATGATTAAAAGAAAAGAAAAGCATACAAAAAGAGACTTATTCTGGAATTAATAAAATACAACAAAATTGAATAAATCAGAACATATGATTAGAACGGTAATGAACTTAGGCAGAAATCTGAAACATAAGACAAAAACGCAAACCGAGGCCCGTGTAAGCACATCCTTAAGATGAATTCGTAGTCTCACCGGAGTGCTTGAGGGATTGATAGACGTCCGTCTCCCAGGGTACAATGGTTGAACATGTTGGTAGAACTATGTCCAACTACCTAGCGAACTAAACTTCTATCGTACCTCTCACCCAAAGAACAAAATGCAGGAATGGAAGTAGGAATGTTGTGGATTCGATGTAGTAAAACTAGAAGATTGGATGCCGATTTATACTCATTCGGGAGAGACTTTTCAGCAGCCCACGAATAAATTCCTTAGTAAGATCAGAATTGAATATGAAATTGATACCCCATCATAGAGTCATAATCAGCCGCACACTTAATATCATTGTCCACACTTGATGTATCAAATGAGATACCTTTCATTTTCCTCGAGAGACCCTTTGAATGTCCCAATTTCATTCACCAAATTCTAAAGATTCCAACAATCTTCCACATGAATGATAATTGTCAAGAGAGATGACATAGAGTTCAAAGTAGACATAGAGAGTGTTACGCCCCAATCCGGATAATTATAAAATAATACATCCAAGAGAGTGATGTGGCAGCATACAACAATCTAAACTTTCTATCATAAATATAATTGAGAATAAAACCACAACTGGACTAAGAAATATCTCATCTCACGATGTACTGAAAGTGAATGAAGGTAATCCTCGGTTTGTCTTGTAAGCTTTGGAAAGTAAAAATAAAAAGTGCAGAAAATAAATTGCAATAAAAATAAACTACGAACTAGAATAAGAAACAAAATTTAATTAAGGAAATCGTGCGACTTTCCCCGGCAACGGCGCCAAAATTTGATCGCTGTCGTAGGCGTACCAAAAATAATATTTATAATAATGAATTAACACTATATAGTAGTGGTAAATCAAGGATCAATCACGGAGAAAGTAACTTAAATTTCTTTAATTAAATTAAGCTTCTTAATCTAGTTCTAAAAGAGATTTGATTTGGTTTTGGTTTTAGAAACTAAGGAAATAATAATAAACTTTTAAATAAGGAAGGTGCAAATTAAGGAAACAACTAAAATAGAAAAGTTTAAAATATGGAAAGTGAAAATTAATGAAACCATCGAAATAAGAAAGTTTTAAAATATGGAAAGCACATCTAGGGTGTTGAATCCACTTGGTCCACGTACTCTCGGTTCAACATGAAACGCAAACGATTGTTCGGAATCACCGACTCCATAATAGGTTGCAATCCTATTGGATATTGTTGAAATATATTCGCGAATCACAGAATAGCATGGACTATCGCCGCCTAGCACGACCCGTCTTACCAGTACAACCCGTCTCAAAGGCATGTGGTGTCTAATAGCACGACCCGTCTTACGGAGCATAGACCATCTTACTCAACTATCGGAATCAAGAACACACTATTGTATGACTTAGTGATTGAATACCGAATAAGACAATCACAAAAGATAGAAAGAATAAAACCATTCATTAAATAATGAATCTTCAAAATCATACAATCAATCCGAACAATACAATAAAATAGAATCTAAAGTAGCGGTATTACACACTTCATTGTTACCCTAGACGTGGAAGTTAGCCGACTATGGTGGTGATGGTGGCCATAGAAGAAGAAGAAGATTCGCCGGAGATGGTAGCCGCCGTAGGAACTCCCTCTAGTCTCCCTTAGGATTTTTCTATTGATAAAGAATGTTCATAATACATGTTAATGTGTCCTTAAATAGGTCTAGGCAAATTTTCCATGAAACCCCCTTTAAAAGGTCAAATAGGTTTAGGAAACACAATAGGTTGGTTGGCGTCGTCCGGACGAGCCTTGTGTGAATGCATATTTTTGTAAATATCATTAGGATTTGATTGGCTTTGATTAGGATTTGATTAGCCTATATTTAGGGATATGATTTATTTTGTTTTCCTTTTTTGGCTCAAGGTTTGGCTATTTATTTCTCTTTGTATTCTTTGTAATTCAATTCAGAATATTGTAATATAGTAACATTTTCTCTCCTATTACATTTCTAATATGGTATCAGAGCATCCAGGTTACGTATGTAACCCTAGCCGCCGCCTGTTGTAAAAGTCCAGCACCCCCACGCCAGTCGCCCCCCCTACGCCAGCTCCCGCCGGCCTCCGCACACCTTGGCGCACCTGTCATCGACGCTCCCCCTCTTCTTTCCCGCACAGGCCGTCGCTCCCCCCTTTCCCGCACAGGCCGCCGCACATCCGCACAGCCCCGGCGCCCCCGCTCTGCCTCGCCATCCCGCACCAGTCGTCGGCGCACCTCCGCCCAGCCCAAGCGCTCCCCTCACTCCCTCGTCGGACACTCATCTGTCTCCGACGACACTCACCTGACGTCACCAGCACTCCGACAGCCTTCGCTTGACATACCCAGTAATCTCTGACCACCGACCAACCTCTGCAACACTCAGATCTGAACATCCCAGCTCCGATCTGCACCTCCCAGTCCAGATCTGCCCCAATCGATACTCACCGGATGCCGTCCAGCCCTCGCCGGACCTCGGCCATCCCTGCTGGAACTCCAGTCGGCGCCAATCTGCACCTCTGCCATCCATCGATCTGTCCCAATCTTCTAAGATCTGCTCCGATCTGTCCAGATCTGCCCCGATTTACCCCAATCTGCCCCGATCTACCCCGATCTATTCCGATTTGCACCGATCTGCTCTAATCTGTTCAGATCTGCTCAGATCTGCCCCGATCTGCACCTTGCCGGACTTCGCCGTAACTTGTTTCAATCCTTGTTACCCTAGATATGCTCTCGCAACCAATTTCACCACCGCTCTATCTTGTCGGACCTCTCTGTACTCCGGAGAGCCTTTGCTTCCTCTGGTGGCTGTTAGTTTGGTGTTCCAGCCAAAAGATCTCTCCAGCAGTGACCTTCATTCTTTATGGCAGCACTTCAGAAGGAATCATTACAAGTTTCTATGACCACCACTCAAACCGGCTTGCATAGTTCTTATACCACCGGTATCTTACCATCCACTTGGATTTTTTATTCTGGCTCCTCCCACCATATGACGTCTAATTTGTCTCTCCTTAGTAACTGTATTTCTCCTGCCTCCCCAATTAGTATTGCCACTGCAAATGGTTCCTATATGAATGTTGTTTCTATTGGCTCCGTTCTTCCCTCCTCTAACTCCTTCCTATCTATCTCAAATGTGTTCTATGTCCCTCAGTTATCTTTAAGTCTTCTCTCTATTAGTCAACTGTCTGATTTTGGATTTGATGTCTTGTTTTCATCTTCTGGGTGTGTGGTGCAAGATCGGGTGTCCAAGAAACAGATTGGTACTGAGCGTCTCCCATACTTCACTCTCCCTCCCAAAACTGCACCCGTCGCCAAAGATGATTTAATTCATATTGATCCGTTTCTTGTGGAGGTGCCCACTACAGAATATACATCTACTTTTGAGGTATCTGATATTTCTACAGCTCCCCCAGTCTCTTTGTCACGCCCCATCCCTGATAACTATAAAGCCAACTATTAAGAGATGACACGTGGCAAAGCATCTACTAATTTCAAACCACTACACGACAACTGAAAAATAAAAACTCCACAAATCTGATTATAAATCTAAGATGTACAGACTCCAATACAGACTCAAGAAATAAAAACAACTTTCTGGTCAACATGACCCATGAAACTCCACTGCAACTCACTGAACAGCTCAACTAGGCTCAAGGCCAATACAACTCTACTACAACTTGATAAACTGAAGCAGACTCAAGTGAGAGCTAAACAATCTCTCAAATAAAGAAATAAATAAAAGACTCAATACTGCTACACAACTCTGACAAACTCGACTGCAGTTGGACTGAACTGTGGA
>NMUG010006567.1:0-12516 GCA_002855965.1 Monotropa hypopitys | reverse complement strand
AATAACCAGAGAACCATCGAGCCGTTCTTCGATTTACAATCGCCTTGACGAATTCAAGGGTTAACTAGCTCCCGAGTAAATCACGAATTGATTCAGGTTGTCTCAACGAATTCAAGAACCAACCTCACACTCGAATGACCACGACATGGTCCGAAGATCACAAATTGATCTATGTAGTCTCAACGAATTCAAGAACTAACCTATACACAAATATGATCACGAATTGGTCCTATGACCACGAGTTGATTACCTATCAATCCCCAAGTTCTTTTTGGTGTTATTGTTTGTTTGTTGATTAATATAAGTAGATTAGGTAGATTTTAGAGTTTTGAGTCGAAGGAGACGAGTTCTCCAACATGGGCAACAAATTTGCCACAAGGGACGAGTTCCCGACTCATGGATGACGAATTCACCCAACAAGAGCAACAAGTTTGCTAACGAGGGACGAGTTCCCAAACCAAGGATGACGAGTTCATCCGGTAAGACCATAACACATATCCAAGGTCTAGGAACGAATTTCCTAACCTAAGGTGACGAATTCACCAATCTCCAAAGTCTTAGTCTCCCATGGACATTTCATCGAACATCTAGGGTGCCCACGGCACCAAGGTCATCCCAATGGAAAAAACTACACTAACGCTTGCCCACGAGCCATCCAACGTCACAATTTTACTCACTAAGACCGATACAAGTTCACGAGGGCATTCAATCACCTCAATCACCCCAATACCACTATCTAACCGAGTCTACCAAAAATTCCACTAACGAACGACTAACCGTACATTCAACCCAATCATCATTTTCTAGTATTCCCAAGTCCACCAAGAACATTCTAACCATGTGAATGCGACCACTTCATTAAATTTCCAAAACTTAGACTTATTTTCAAAAATTGGGCTTTTTAAGAAAATCGTTCAACTTATCGATTTTGAAATCATTAGTGAGCTACATACACACAAATGCACGAAATAGTAACATGTTTACCTCAAGCTCGCCAACGGAGGAAAACCCTAGACATGTCAAACTTCGGTACTCGTGAGCCTATATAGATTAAAACGACGGCAACGGTGATTAGAACAATGTTTCCAAAAGAGAAAACATGAGAAATCCACTTGGAGAAATCGACTTACCAAAAATTTGTGGAGAATGACTTTGATATGCACGTTGCCGGATAGATCTAGTCGAGGGGAACACGCCTTCTCCTTCGCGAAACTTGATTCGAGGCCTGTAAGGCCTCCGTATCCAAGCTTGAATCTTGGGCTCCAATGGAGTCTTAGAGAGAGAAAAGAGAAAGAGAGAGACTAGATTTGGACCAAGTGAGGGAGAAGAATACTCTCTGGCTGATTTTTAGGTATAAGGGCGACCTAGTTGCAAAAAGACAACATTGCCCCTCATTAAAAATACAAAATCGAACATTTTCTGCGCTCGTCGTCTGGACGAAACTCACCGTCGTCCGTACGAAACCCACCTTGGTCCGGACGACCAATTCTATGGTCCGGACGATGCCTCTTGGAGTAGTAACCTAAAATCTGAAACCTTCGTCCAGACGAGACTAGCCCGTCGTCCGGACGACCCTACCTGAACCATTCAGCTGCCTCCCTGCCGAGCTCGTCAAGATGAGACTCGACCGTGGTCCAGATGAACGGACCCGAAAATCTTTAAAAACTTAAACGCGCGACTTCCGAACGTATTTCGACCATAACTTCTCCGTCCGACCTCCGATTGAGGTGATTCAAGTTGCGTTGGATTCATAATCAAATCCTCTACCGCGTCCTAGGGTCAACCACCTTAAAATCTCATAGGATTTTGAGATAAAATAAATTTAGATTTTAAATCTAATTTAGAATACGAATCGATATTCCAGAAATTCCTTTTTAAAATACAGATCGTGACATGACGGTTGATAGATGATTGTGTGGATGACTTGGGTATGGCATAGGGCTTGCGATAGTGGTGGTGTCCATTGGAGCTCGCGGCCACCAAGTGTTCGATGAAATTCCTTAATGAATCTTGAATCATGTTTTGGAGGATTTAGCACTACCGGGTCCTTGTAGGATTTGTTTGGATGTGTGGTTGATTAATTCAAGCCTTTAGGCTCACCATAGGCCCTTTAGAGTTTGGTGAGCACCGTATTTGACGAAATTCCAGTGAGAAGGATGACTCGTGTTTTGGGTGAGTATTGATGTTAGAGTGGTCGTAGGACTCAAAGGAATGGCATATTGGTGCGTTGTATTGTAAAACTAAAAGTAAGTCTCTTAAAACCTATGGGATACCGAGCGTTCGGTGAAATTACTAAGTGTGCATTGAGTTGGGATTTGAGTGTCTAAGTCCCTTTCCATCCACATGTTGGTGAATCGGGGCCTTTCTTAACCCCGTTATGATAGAGTGTTAGTGATGGACATTTGATAGAGTTTGATTTGTTATGTTGATTGTCTTCCTTGGGTTGGGCAAGGTTAAGCTAGAAATTGGAGAAATCAAACAAGTGGTTCAATACATTGATAAATGACAAATGTAGAGGATATGTCCCATGAGGGCTACTCGTACTTAATCCTAAATCTATCACTCATGAATGGTTTAAGGAGGTGGGATGTGACGGACTAGCTTGGCTAGGGAAACATGAATCATATGGTGTTAGCTTCGGCTAGGAAATGACACGAGGTCCAAATCGGCTATCTTGGGCTAGGAAACACTTATTAACGTGGAATCAAAGGGTATTAGGGGTCCTCCCAACGATTTAGGGAATACCGGAATATTTATGCAGGAATGGACTTATGACGGGATTCCATGTATGGTCGCTCCATCTATGACATTGTACACAATGGGGTCTCTTGGCCCTCCCAACGAGTTGGGGAATGACGGACGGAAAGGATAGTATACCGACAAGCCACTATGCCGGACCCAATCAAATATGAAAACAATTCTCAAGTACGATAAAAGAAAATGAGAGGATAAATCAAGAATGGACTTATGAGGGGATTATTGGATTTAGTCCTAGGGCAAAGTTATGAAACGATTGGAAACATGTAAGGAGAATGAAAGGATAAATCAAAAACGGACTTATGACGGAATTCTTAGATTTATTCCTATTGTGAAGTAAATGAACGGAAAGATAGAATGGAATACCTCAAATATCCCAAGTTACATATGAATCAAATCCTTAATGATAATGATGGTTAGTGAAGTTTGTGAGGTGAATTAGAAATGGATATCTCGGTAGCACTTTCGTTTGGATTCTTGATAGATCTTTAGGATTGCCTTACCCTAGTAGGGAGTTTGGTTTATTTGTCTTAGAGTTCGTATTGGTTGGACCTAGGATGCCGTCCTCTTGCACTCTCTCGATCTTGAGGACTTGTGTATACTTGCTTTGTTGGTCACACGCCTATGTCCATTACATTTGGGGCTACATTTATCTCACTTGAGACTTAGTTTCTTTCACACATTGGGTTCTTTACTATTCTTGTACGTATTTCTTGTGGACACGTAGGCACACACCGCATGTGTGTGCTTGATAGTAGTTAGAGATTTTCTCACTGAGTTGTGGTTTGCTCAGACTCTCTTTTTCTAGTTCTATTCCGCAGGGCTAGAGGACTTGGTGATTTGGAGTTTGAGTCAGCTACTGGATTTTCTTGGATTCAGCTACCCCAGTTCAATTGTCTTTCTTGTACCTTATATTTCAGTTGCAGTGTTTTCAGTTGTAGTTGCTTTACATTGTACTTTAGTTTTAGTACTTCAGTTGTAGTCATATGTTCTACTTCACTTCTTCCGCTTTGTACAGTTCTTGTATCTTTTCTCTTACACTATTTATGATGTAATGGTAAATTCAACTAAATGTATCTGGATGTCAAGTAGTTGTATCCCCTTGTTATTTATTTAATTTGTATTTTAAAAAATGGTTTGAAAATCCGGGACATGACACTTTTTTCTGGCTTTCTATATGCATATGTGGCTGTGCAAGGTTAAAGGTTTAAAGGCTACTAAATTTTTAGACCTCCGACCCCATGAGTGAAACCATCTTTGAGTCGATAATTTTGTTGGAGTATCCTTTTCCGCGATGGTTACCATATAGGTAACGCATGGCTTACTTTGGACTCCTGAGGGTAGATAGGGACACATCCATTTGGACGGTCATGACCTCCGTTCCAAATGGATAATGATGTAAATGATATATGAAAAACAATGCAAGTTTTTGATTTCTTGAAAATTGAAGGGAGCCCTTCGCATATATATATTTACACTACCCTGTAAAACAGATTGTTAGAAATAATGTATTGCAAAAAATGTTTTTAAGCGCGCTGCAGTATTTTAGCGTTCCTGAAAAGACTGTACAAAATAGACATTAGTAACAGGCCGAGAATTGATTGAATTTTAATTAAAGATTTATTTTGAAAAAATGGAAGCCGAAATCCTCTTCAGTCCCCAGTAGAATCGTCAACTGTCACTCTCTGAAAAAAATTTCTCTCTCCCTCCCCGAATGTGCACGGGGTCCTAGGAATGAGATCATACTCTAATCTTTTCCTTGTATTTGATGCGACGGGTTTTTAAAAAGTAAAAATGATAGTCTGCAATTAAAAAATCAAAATAGTAAGTTTTATTTTCGCGATAAAATATTCCATTATTATTATTTTTTTCAAAATCACCACTTGGCATAGAGTTATGGTGTGCCAAGTCACCGGTTTGAAAAATCACTTTGATCGACGCAACCAGAGTTGGTTCGTGGATTTACTGTTACGAGTAAGGAAGATGTTAGGCATCCTACATCGCCCTTGCAGTATTTTGTTTTTCAAACAACCTTTAATAAAATTCAATTATTCTTGGCCAAGAGAAATATAATGTGCAAAATGTAGATTCAGGAAATGCTAAAAACGACGCTAAAATTTGGGGTGATTCTACATTTTTTATTTTTAATGATGATTTTGATTTCACACTTTGATTTTTTATGACGACATTGATTTCGATTTTAAATTTTAATTTTGAATGAAAAGGTTGATTTTGAATACTGAAAATGTTAATTTTGAAAATGTTGATCTTGAATTTTTAATTGTAAATGAAAAAGTGAAATTTAAATTTTGAGTGTAAATAAAAAAAGTTGATTTTGAAAAATGTGGATTTTGAGTTTTTGATTTTGAATGAAAAATGTTAATTTTGAATTTTGAACTTTGGTTTTCTTGAGAATATAGGCTTTGAATTTTGTTTCTCTTGAAATTCCCAAAGGGGTAATAAATAATCTATAAAATCTGGGTTATAGAATACACCTTGATTCGGCACAATAGTTACTGAACTTCGCCGATAATTTGAATCGCACGAGTTTATTTTGATTTTTATTTTGGTTTGATTTTTATTTCTATTTTGAATTTTGATTTTAATTCTAAAAAGAATAATAAGTAATTCAGTATGTTAAATTAGTAATTATTTCTTTGACCAAATGTCAGCTAGTTACTTAATTCATTGTTGGCCCGAATAAAAAATTTACAGATTTTGATTATTGTTTGATTTTTCATTTAAATCCCGAAAGGATTACAAGTAATTCAGCACGTTGAATTACAAATTATTTTCTTGATCCATCATCAGCTTGCTACTTAATTCATTGTTGACCCGAATCACGAAATTTAAAGATTTTGATCATGTTTGATTTTTGATTTAAATTCCGAAAGTATAACAAGTAATTCAGCACGTTGAATTACGAATTATTCCCTTGATCCAGCGTCAGTTTGCTACTTAATTCGCTACTGACCTGAATCACAAAATTTAAAGATTTTGATTACGTTTGATTTTTGATTTAAATCCCAAAAGGATAATAAGTAATTCAGCACGTTGAATTATGAATTATTCCCTTGATCCAGTGCCAACTTGCTACTTAATTTGTTGTTGGCTCAAATCACGCAATTTAATGATTTTGATTATTGTTTGTTTGTGATTTAAATCCCATAAGTGTGACACTCCCAAGTTTTGGAACATATATTTTTTTTTGAAATAGACAAAAGGAGTTTTAATGGGTAAAGAGTATCAACACAAAAGGTGAAACAACTAACATCCACAACATACTACCCATTCACAATGATTATTACAATACATGCCTTACACAAAAGGAAATACAACTGAAAGGAGGCTAATATGGTTTTATAACATAACAATGTACAACAATGCCTCAACTAAAAGAAAAGGTCAAAATATGATTTTATAAGATAATTACGTACAAGGTGGCCAACAGAAAAGTAAAGAAGTACAACACTAAAGAAGAAAGGCAATCTACCTAACTACTGTAACATCCCAAACTCCAAAATACACAAAATTTAAAAATTTTTGTAAACTTCCTTGCTGAGTAAAAACCCCAAGTAATATAACCAACACTAATTAAAAGATACCACGGAACTTCTACCATAAATCCCAAATAGGACTACCATTACACATAAAACTCCAAAAAGGGAATTTCAAAAAAACAACTAACTACTACAAAAGTCACAATACACTTTTCTGGAAATAATAATACAAAAGCATCTATCACAATTTCTATAATCATCTACAAGTACCAATGTCTTCTTCACTAGGAGGCTCTAGCTCTTCAATCTCATCCAAGCATCCAATGACTCCCTGCCTTGTAGTGGACCGCTAACCCTGTAACCTATTTCCAAGTCAAAGACAAGGAAATAGAGTGTGAATATAATATCTTTAACTTCCAAAACACAGAAAATATTAGTGACAGTAAAATCATGAATTATGAGCAGTTATGACTTTCATTCCAACAATGCATCTCATGCATGATATCTTACGTATACCGACCAAAGCCATTTTTAAAAGATTTGAGCATCACATGCCTTGAAAATAGCTACTACTATAGGTAGTAGTTCGTACGCCCCGCGCACTAAAGTTGGATACGTCTCACGTACGGTTGGACTTACAGTGGTTGCCAACAAACACCACCCGTCCCATGGAGGCATGCATAATATATATATATATGTATGTATATTATGCTTCTCATCTCAACTCATGCATATATGTGTATGCATATAATTACTTCATGCCATCATTCTCATTATGCATTCATGTTCATGCATATCAATCAACTCATGCATTATGTACATGCATGTATATCTCAACAACGATAACAATTAGTTTCTCATAAAACAAAGTAACAATTAACTAAAACAATCCTGTAATTGTACCATTAAGGATACCATATTCTTACACTCACCAGAGCCATTGATCAAACCTTTTACCTTGCCTGGTTCAAACCCTTTCTTTGCCCTTGAGTAAGGCCTCAATGCCTTCCTCAAACATCCCTGCCAAAACAAATTACAATTTCAGTCCACATTGCAATTATAAATTAGTAAATAAATAGAAAGACATTAATCAAACCTTTACATGTCTTAACGTACCAAAACTTAACTCGTTATGATGTTATTTAGTCATGTTTCAACTCCCAAAACTTTCCCAAAAATTCGGACAGAACCCCTCCCAACCGGTCGGACTTGACCTCCCAATCGGTTGGGCTGACATCACTCAGACCCAACCGAACCCCCAACCAGTTGGCCAATCGGTTGGCCAACCCTCAGCACCTTCCAACCGGTTGCTTGCCCCTACCAACCGGTCGCCACTGCATCCTCCCAACCGGTTGGCTTCCACCTTCCAACCGGTCGCCACTGCTTCTGACCGAAATCTGGAGAACGGGACATTTTAACGAAAATCGATCCAAACTTCTACAAACTCGTTCTAAACATCTCAAAACCTCAAATTCATCAATACTAAAGTGTTTCTATCATCTAGTATCATTATATACTTGTATAAGACTCCATTACAACCTTCAATCGCAACCAATTTCTAAAAATTAACCCTAGATATATGGGTTTTCTTCCAAAAACGAGATTAAAACAAAAATCCGATCTAGACCGAATGTGTGGTAGTATGGACATATAAACTACTGAAATGAATTCATACTAACCTTAGGAATGTGATTGGAGAAGACTCTCTCCTTGGATTCCCCCTTCAAGAGCTTCAATCTTCAATTCTCTTCTTCCTCCTTTGGCCTCCCCTTCTTTTCTCTCTAACTCTTCCTTTCCTTACACTTGTGTAATGAGGGAATGGCCTCCAAAACCCCTAAGACCAGATTTTAATAGCAAAAGACCTCCTTGCCCTTATTAAACCTCCCAAAATACCCTTATCTACCGTTTCTATACTTATATATATACTTAGGGTATTTTAGTAAAATGAAAGAAATGTATAATTCTCTATTAAATCCCTACCTTCTTCTTATCCTTCAACACTCTTTTATTTATCTTCTTATCACTAACACTTCGTCATTATTTAAATTATTTATATTTTTAAATAATTGCGATTGGTATTACAACTCTCCCCCTCTTAGTAAATTTTGTCTTCGAAATTAAAACACCTTAGATACTTATATCAACCAAACCTTAGAACCTACCACTATTTTCTTCCATAACTTTCCTCCTTTCAACACAAGGTCATAACTTTCAAAATTTCAACAAGTTCCACTTCCCATAATTGATTTGCAAAATGGGACAATATTTCCAATTCCTAACACCATTACCAACACAATTTCTCATTATGAACATCAAGTTTCCTCACAACGACAATAGAAATCTACAATCAACGATACCCTAAGGGCTTAACATCACAAACGCCTTTGTCACCTTCTCTTGAAATGTCAAAACGACTAAAGTTTTATCCTCTCATGAAGAACAAAATAAGATCAACCTAAGTCTTCTCTTACCTTCCCCAAATTCCGCTTCCAAACATAACTATTCTCTACTATTTCCTCATGGTCTTTAATTCACATTTTTCTATCACCACAAAGTTTTTATACAATCTGTGACTTAGTCCGCCCAAGAATTCTCGTAGTTTCACGCTAAGGTGCACTATACTTCTTTCTCTCAATCTCGTATTCCTTAACCGCAATGGAACTCAATTCATATCAGTCACAATTTCCACCTCTATGGCCTCTATCACACTCCAATCACATCAACACGATTTGAATAGCAATGCTAGACACAACTCTCTTTTTCCCCACAACAACAAGACCTACCATAGAGTTACCTCAAGAATACTTGTTCTAAGTCCCAAATCCAACTCATAACAATTTTATAGGAACAACTTACTTAGAGACTATTACACAACATTAGTACTCTCCAAACTAGCTTGGTACTCGCGTGATATCGACCCAAATCCGAAGTTATCATCCTCTCTTGACAACACTTTTCTAATCCCATGATGAGTAACCACCTTCTTCCACAAAATTTCCCAAAAGAACTACCTTGAAATTACGTTGCTGCTACTATTTCCCACACCTTGCTCACAAAAGTCAATCGTCTCAAGGTTTGAACAACACTTTCGTGCATTCTCACAAAATCCTCCAACATTCGAATAACTCTCTACCATAGACCACAATTTTACAGGTGCAACTCTCACCAACTTCAAAATTTCATAACCACCTACGAGTCTTACACTCAAAACTTTCCACATAACTTGTGTATCACCTTTCTTAGCTCTATACCCAAGTGCCACTAAGTGCACACATACTTTTTCGCCATTTAACTAAAACATCAAAGTCATTCCAATTTTCTCATTAAACAGAATATACAAATTCTGACCAACAATCCACAACATCTCAACCACAAATCAAAATTATCCTTAAACATCGGGCAACGTGCCATGAATGTCCTAGAATATAGTCTCCCAAGTTTAATCAAAAGTTAGGCATATCAACTTCACCTCCAGATTTCATATCCTCAATCTCAACATCTCTAACCGCATAAAACACTTAACCACGACTTCCATTCTTCCCTTCTTAATCTAACATCTCTCGGCACAATTGCACTAGCCTCAACAATAGAAATTCACCATCTTAGTTACAAAGATTAAACTCAACTCTAATAAGAAAATTGACAACTTTTTTTTTGATATTCAACCTAACTACGAACTCTTTTACTTTAGCCAAAGGACCACAATCCCACTGAGTCTAGTTAATATAATGCTAATTTCTCCAAATGACTTAACATCCACTTTTCCATTACTCTCGAAGTCTGTCTAACCAAGACTTAATAATGACCAACCTCACTTGCCACTACTTTTCAAATTGAAAATCACTAGATTTTCCCTCAGTCAATAGTTCTTCTTATCACTAGCACATCATTGCTATAGTCATCAATCCTCTTCTTTAGACTCTTAAAACCATCCTCACTCCTTTCCTTAGTAACTCAATCTCATACTAACTAGTTGAACCATACAACCTTATAACTTGACCGAAAAGGGTCTCTACAATCATCTAATAGCAATCCGCTAACCCAAGAATTGGTCTTGGAACACACATCAACCTCTTGTACACCACAATAATTCCAATTTCTTATCTGTTTTTACGCCAATGCTTCTCACTAAGGTAGTGTAATCTAAAAGTACCACTAAACATTACTAAAGATTTCATCTGCAATTAACTACCACAATTTCTTCATCCCAAATTTTTTTTTGATAGACCAATTTCTCAATATTTCTCATATTCTTCCCCAAATCAATAACACGCCAAGGTTTTCATCAAAGTCACAATCCCAAAGAATGTAAACCACCCTCACGGACTCTACTTAACCCAACTCTCTCAACGCAAGAACATCCTCAAGATATCGCTCACATTCCCTTCTTAACAATAACATGGGTGACAAAATCACTAATACTCTCTGAAATTTTTCTTGTTTGCCATAACTTTTAACTTCCACGCCTTCCCCTACTCACAATAAGGTTTCTTTTCGAAGTATACTATTACCACCCAAGACAAGGCTTAATGTAACACTGAATCCCAAATATTTTATAACTTTCGTTAACATCTCGATAATAACATACGCTATGCATAACACAAGCCACACCTTAAGTTATCCTATTTTTAGGCTTAACCAAACATACACAAGTTTATATTAGATTCATTACCTTCTCTGTATCTTTGGCAATCCACAATTCCTATTTTCATCCATTACTTCCAACATAGGTCACACACATACATTCATCTATATGTCTCAATAGTAAAAAGTTATAGTACACTTATTACCCTTTCATCCACACCGAAACAATTCGACTATAAGGCTTATTAAAATTTTTGTAAGTCACCTTAACAATTTCTGTACTCACAATTACATTTCTACCACATGTCCAACTATGGACTTAGCATAAGCACACATGTGCTCCCAATCCACACCACTTCCGATCCACTGGTTACTAGGTTGCTTAACATGACACGCATACTTTCAGACAACCATCAAATTATCATAATAGTGAGTGCATAACAGTGTGATTTATTATCAAGCACAAATTGCTGAAAAACAGTAAATATATACCTTTTGCACCCTTGCCTGCACCACTCGCCACAACTCTGCAATTGATGCTGGAAGTTATCTCTGTTGCTATGAATATTGATTGCTTGGCATCCATACTAGTTGCACTCGAAAATATTGAACCAATGTGTCTTGTCCGCACATGCTCTCACCCATGGTGTAGGACTCCACAACCTATACATCCTTTAAGAACCATTGAATCTCTCTCACCCAATTGTCGGCAAACACTCAACTCTTTCTTTCCCCTCATCCACCTTACAAATCTCACTTTCCCACATTCCTCTCTTGATTTCCACCTGACTCTCTTGAACACCAAGTCATATGATGTCCTTTCTCACCACAATAGGATATACCATTTTATCGGTTTTAAGAACACAATTCTCAACCCAAGGATTCACTGAACACATCTCGATGAACACTACATTACTCACTGACCATTAGTCATCACTCAATTTTCCCATTTTACTTCCTCTCCTCACTATGTGGTTTAGCACCATCATTCTCACCACCCAAACTTTCATAACTCAACTCCCAACACATTTCACTCTACTACAACCCAATACGTTTGGTTCCCAAATTCAACTAGCTTATTCAAAAACCACTATATTGCTCCTCCGATTTCACAAGTTTCCTCTCAGTCTTTCAATTCACAATCACCGAGTATACCTTATTTCACTCTATAAAAGAAACCAAATGAACTGCCCCTCTCGACATCAAATCATTCCAAATTTTTCCAACTCCTTTTTCTTCTCAATTAACTGATTCTAGTATGTTTAGACAAAACCACAATTCTTGCCTTAAATTTTCCCCACTTTTATTTCCATTCACCTCAAGGTACAAACATTTTATTTAGCACGAATCCAAAATATTCTGAGAGAAACCACCATTAAAACCCTTAACCAATATTTTTCCAAGAAATCACCATAGGCACAATTAATAGTGCTTCTGCTAAATATGACAATCCCGACCTCAATTATCATTTCACAATTAAAATATCTCACTCCCAAACATAAAATGTTACTCTCTTACCTCCACTCCTCAATTTATCTCCAAAACACCACCAATTCATTCTATAACTATTCTCAAGCCATTGCTTCACTAGGCATTGCTACTCGCCCAAACTCTTCAAGACCAAATTTTAAAATTTGAAATTCAAACCAACCTGTATTTCTGCCATTTGCCTACG
>NMUG010006566.1:0-12517 GCA_002855965.1 Monotropa hypopitys | reverse complement strand
GGGAGCGGCCAGGCCGACTCGCTGATGTTCGGTTTATGTGGTCTTATTTCTTCCAAGGGCGCGGGTCCGGTCACCACACACCCATTTTCCTTGAATCGATCTCATAGTCAAGAAGAGTTTTTGTGTCATGTTCATTTCATGTACCATCAGTGTTTCTATTATTGTCATTCTTTTGTATAGCTTAATATTAATTTGCCACAGGGATCCTAGATTCAGAATCAATGGGGTCCAACATTTTGATGGAGCTGGCCCGAACTTAGACTATTATACTTCTCCCAGATGCAGAAGTAGAACCATAGGGGATGCACTTAAAAAATTTCGTGACAATTCATTCACCTTGTGCTTGGTTTAATTGGAAATCTTCTTTTCTCTTATGCTCTTTATCCTCATTTGGTCTTGGTACTTTTTAGAAGTACTGGATAATCCTGTAGCTGTTAACTATATCTATTCAGAGATGGTGATGTTTCTATATGTCATTGTTTAAAAAATATTATGTAATGTTGCATTAGGATGTAAGCCATGGTCTAGCCATCTCTCAGCATGCTGTAAGGAATTCGATTATAGGACGTCCATGATATTACTCTAATTTTTACCTCATGGTGCAGAACACATATCAAGTTGGGAAAATGTTGTTTTGGCCTATGAACCTGTTTGGGCTATTGGAACAGGGAAGGTGGCAACTCCTGCTCAAGCTCAGGAGGTGAGTGGGGCAGCGGGGGTGTTTTCATTCAATCATATCTTGTTTCAGTCCAAAACATGATATTAATTGCTTAAATCAACTCCCTCTATGTATTACCAAAGACAATGCGAATCTTTAGGAAATTTAAAGTGGGAATTCATTTTCCCTGGGTATGAAATTGAGATAATTGTAGCCAAAATGATTCAACCTTTTTAATTCTTAGACAATGGAAAGGATATATTAGCTATTAGAGTGTGGGAAATATCCTAAGTTTGGTGGAAGGAAGTGGTAGTGGGCTTTTGTACCTCTGAGGAGTTAAGAAGTAAGGGGTGCAACTGCATCTCAATGGAGAAAACCGCAACCATGTCTAGATCTTATGAGTTGGATGCCCAATGAATGCGGCCACAATTAATTGTAATTCTCTTTGGAAAAGGTTACTGCATGAAAGCAAGTGATAAAATCCTTGCTGCTACATGAGAATTCAATGAAAAGCTTAATCCTGCATCCTATAAATCCTATATATTGGTAAGCTCCTCTGATTATTGAACTTGCTATATTCGAAAAGAAAAAGTCCCTCAACCTTGAACAGTCTCTATTCGTCCCGTGTTCATGTTATGACTCTCACAGCCTCCCTTTTCTCTCGGATCTTCTTGTATTCATTTTTCACAGCGTAACCAAAAACCTAGGGGGTAGTATGAAATAGCTGTTGATTCCGTCGAGATGAATAGAAATAGACGAGATTGAGATTTTGCTGAGCTTTGTACCGAAGCTCAGTAAGGTATCATCTTTTGGGGTATTGCCCTTGGCAGTTAGCACCATGTAGCCATCTGCATGGGCCTCAGTGTACCTGTGTCGGGCCAAAGCTAAGGTTCCCCTGCTTCATATGAGCTCTAAAGAAGAGTATGTTTAGCTCGGCTATGGAAACCTGAACTCAAGCATTGAGCAATGCTCCAAGTACTTACCCATTGAACTAACCATTTGTTGGTACATAAAGGGGTCATCAAAGAGGCGACATTTATGAACCTTGTTGAGACGCATGATTCAAGGTGGGACGGCCTCATATTCGACTGATATTTGCTTTCTTAAAGACCGTGAAAGTTTGTAGGAGCTTAGGCAATTATTGTCAGGAACCTGGCAGTTGAATACAGACAAAGTATACCTAAGTCTGCAGTTTTTTTATGTAAATAATAAATTGCTTCCGTAACACAAATGATCCTGTTTATTGAATTTACCTAATGCCCCTCAGGTGGGATTCTTATGTGGCACTTGTAAAGGTTCTAGTCGGTAATTGGGCCAGTTGAAAGATGAAAGTATCATACTTCTATACCATCTGTTCAATAAGATTTGTTATTTAAGTTTATCTGATCTTTTAACTTAGACAAAGGTCATGTTATGCCCCCACATATGTATAATGTCCAGAATGGTGTTTAGCAATCTCTTTATGACATTCTGCCACTAGTTATCATGTTACGAATTCCATGTGATATTGGAAGACACATTCACATGTTTCTCTATCTGACAGGTGCATTTTGAGTTGAGGAAATGGCTTCAAGCGAACACAAGCCCTGAGGTTGCTGCTACAACGAGGATCATCTATGGAGGTACCAATTGATATATATTTGACGCTGCACCCCTGCTGAAATGCTTGGGCTATTCTATTTAGTTATATGGTTGGAAATCTACTTAGATATTTCTACGAATCACCTCCTGTTGTGCTGAATTTAAGTTTTGCACAAGCACCTATTGTCATATTCAACTTGTTTGTATTCTGATTTACTCGAACCAAACAAATTTGACCCTATCTCGGTGTTGGTAATTGCTATTTTGCCATGAGCTCTGAGGAAAGAATGAGGTGGTTTAATCATCATTTACGAGGCTTATATAGTGGTCTTTTGAATCTCCACATAGAGCACGCTTCAGCTTTTGAGTTTAAAATACTTTGCTGTAGAACGCTTATACGTGGACAAGACAATGCATCTGCCTTGCACCATGTTGAGAGAAAAATTGGCAAAAATCTCTAAGGTTTATTGGTCAGTGGTCTAGAAAAATTGGCCAAGCGAATCAATACCTTGGTTTATGTATTTTCCTCGTTTTTTTGATAAATGTAAGAACATAAATCAATGCCTGGTTGGTACCCATTAATGGGTGTCTAGGAAGAGAAAATGACGCGGACAAGTGTAATCATTGGTAATAATATGCAAAGTGGTTGTGCTCAGACTCGAACCCAAGACCTTAAGATTATTGGGTTGAATCTTTATCACTACACCACCAGTAATATCCACAATGGCGTAATCAAAATTGAATAAACAAAATATGTCATGTCACCTTTTGATTATCCGTTTAAGGGATTTCTAAGCTTAATAATGTAGAGTACCACAATAGTCATTTTTAGTCCATAACCAAAAGCATGGGCCTATTGATGTAGGTGGAGAAAAAAAAGAGAGTTGTATTATTGATGTGTGGTGGGGTCCATTGGAGTATATATATATATATATATATAGAGTAACGGTCCCACCAATTCAGACCCTTCTTAGCCGATTGCCTTGAGGGATAGCTAGAGCCGGCTTCACGGTTCCTCCGGCAGACCCAGCTATCTCCTGCCCGCCTGATGGATAGACAAAGACTGGACGGTCTTGCGGTCCCTCCGGCAACAACAACTTCATCCGGACATTGGAGAGTGCCAGTTCGGTTGGTCATGCGGTACCTTCAAACCTTCAGATTCACTTAGAGGTTGACAGAGCCTTGCATGTCCTCCCTTGGCTTGGGGGGGGGGGCACAACTCATCATCGCCATGTCCGGATCACGCTGAAGGGTCCATGGTTGGCAAATTTCCGGGAAGAACGCCTGTCAGTGCCTACTCCTGCCAGACAGGCTTCGTCCGGCCGTTTGGGTCTCGTCCGTACTTTGGGTTACATAGTCTGGCGGTTATAACGGTCTGACAGACTCATCATTGTGAACCGTTAGGGCTGCCGCACGCACTTGCCTTGGGTGCCAAGTCAGGTTCTCCTATGAATACTCCCCTGAGGTACTGTTTTCAGGGGCTTCCTCCGCATTATTGTTATGTTGTCCATTTTTGCTCTTTTTTTTCTACGAGTTCCTGACTTGATCTTCGGAAACCCTTCCCAATCACTGCCGACCGGTGAGGTGCTAACCCTTGTGGTTGTAGGAGCAAAACAGGTGGCCTTCTATCCATCTTCCAAGCGTTCCATCCATTTCCCTAGGCGTCCTTCCACTGCCCAAATGAGCCCCCTAAGACGAGAAGAACACCAAGACAGAGCCTCAGGTAGCATGACATCACATTTGGCGACTCCGCCGGGAAGGCTTCCCAAACTCTGGCGGACTCCTCCTTTCTACTTGGCTGTTCAGATCGTCGCTTCCCCCTCTTAGATCGGTTCTATGGGTGGCGAAAACCCTCCACGTCTCCACCTCTCCTGCTGCCTCTACCTCAGCTCCCTTACATCTCAGTTGGACTGTTGGACTCTTCCTCAACCATCCTCACCCCACAAATCTCAACCCTCCCTTGTCGACTTTTGTAGACAGGCTACTCCCAAGCTAGGAACGGAAGGGAAAAGATAGGCGAGTCTACTGCACTTACCACAAAGAATAGGGGCATTTCACAATTTCCTGCCTATCATTCAAGGCCCACCTTGAGCATCTAGTACAACAAGGCCACCTAGACAAATGGATTGACCGGAAGAAAACTCAAGAAGGTGCTCAGACTTCCGTACGGCTCGCCAGAACTGAATAAAACGCGATGATGATCCCATAGGGAGTCGTTCATAGATCACGCTCGACAGTGACAATGCCAAACAACTTCTTAGCAAACCCGACTAGGCCGTTGCTTTAAAGCAAGTGCTCATTGTCGAGAGCTTGCCGAAGCCTATCCCTTTCCTCTCTAGAATGCAACATCTTAGTTGTCTGGCCCAACAAGAAGACGAAACAACAACATTTGAAGCTGCCGGATGCAATGAAGCGCTGGGGCTCCGGACACTTGCATCAGTCCCTCCCTAGGGAGCTCCGGTCTGAATTAATTCAAAGTGCTCGGGCTATTCGAACTATTAGCCCTCTTATGGGTCATCCTAAGCCAAGACTTCGATGAAGATACCAACCACGCCTCCGGCCTGGATAAATTCAAAGTGCTCGGGCTATCCGAATCATCAGCCCTTCTATGGGTTGTCCTAAGCTTAACCTACGGTACATGTACTAGACAGGTCTTCGGCTGGACCATAACGCAAAGCATTCGGTCTATCCAAAATTTCAATCCACCTGTGTAAAATCCTAAGGCCAAGCCTCCGGTGTAGATACTAGATAGGCCTCCTTCTGGATATCTCTCAATCATCTGGGGCTCCGGATATAACCCTCCGAAAGGTCGACTAGACGACAATTCAGTCTTTCTTATTGTCATCAATTCGGCTTCGGCCAGGCTACCCCTTGACCGATCCGAAGTGGCGAGTACAAGTGAGATACAAACGACTATGCATTGACAAAAAACAAAAAATACATGTACAACATCCAGGCTTTCATTCAAAGACCAAAATAGAAAGTTCATTATAGCCGACAGTTACAAGAACATCCAAAAAATAGAAAAACAACTAAGCTGCCATAGGATTAGCCGGAGGCTCCATTGATGCCTCTGCCGGAGCACCCTTCGCATCCCCAAGAGAAGGAACCACAGGAGCTCCGATGTGCAGAGGAGAATCAGCCGGCACATTAGCATTATCCAATGCCTTCGCCCATGCCTCGCCGAAATCGATAAGTTTTACTTTCCGGTGGACTTTGTAGTTGTAGACACTTAGCCGGTTGCCAACTCCAATGCTCAAATTCCCGTCATTTTAGGATGCACATTTTTTGCAACAACAAATGTTTTGGTCAATTGTTGGACGGGTGTCATGCAACTCACATTTGGAAATATGACGGTTGTGCTGGATGTTTTAATGTTTGTCAGCAACTGGGAGATGACGAAGATATTTTTGAAGTCCATAGTATCAAAACACAGGCTTTGTCGGGAGTAGTATTTTTTCGGACCACATCGAGTCCTGTTTAATCAATGTTGGGGTGAAGGAACATGTTCCCTCCCCAAATGAATTAGAGTTTGTGTATTTGTTAGACTATATGGAGACTTTAACTATTAATGGTTAAACACCGAGGCTCGATGAACTCAAATCTTTTGATAATTATATAGTTCCCTCGAGTGTCCAACCACCCATTCTTGAGTTGAAACCTTTGTCATCCTCTCTCAAGTATGCTTACTTGGGCATGGATCAGACATTCCCTATAGTCATATATTTGAGTCTCCAAGAGGAGCAAGAAGCATAATTGCTTATAGTATTGAGAACATATAAGAGAGCGATTGGGTGGATTATTACAGATATAAAGGGCATACATCCCTCAATATGCACCCACCAAAATTATTTGGAAGATGATGTTAAGCCCAGCCGGCAACCCTATCACTGACTTAACCCAAACATGGAGAAGGTGGTGAGAGAAAGTTTTAAAATTGCTCGATGTAGGTATCATGTTGTACCTCATCACAGATAGTAAATGGGTAAGTCCAGTGCAAGTAGTACCTAAAAAGTCAAAGTCACTATAGTGAAGAATGAGAGTGATGAGTTAATCCCCACCCGGGTTGTTACCAGGTGGCATGTGTGTATTGATTACCGAAAATTGAATACTTGCAATAGGAAGGACCACTTTCCCCACTCCTTCATAGATCAAGTTTTGGAAAGGATTGTCGGGCATCCATTTTATTTCTTCCTTGATTGGTACTTGGGCTACAATCAAATTGAAATTGCTTTAGAAGATCAAGATAAAACAACTTTCACATGCTCGTTTGGTACCTTTGCTTACCGACAAATGTCATTCGGATTATGTAATGCACCTTGTATCTTTCAAATATGCATGACAGGAGTATTCAGTGATATTCTTGATAAGATTGTGTAGGTATTTATAGATGACTTTTTGGTCTACAACAAATCTTTTGACCATTGCCTCCACAATCTAGAGCTCTTTCTTGAGAGATGTGATGAGAAAATTTTAATCTTAAACTGGAAAAAATGTCACTTCATGGTTTCCAATGGCATAGTGTTAGACCATATAGTTCCTGAAAAAAGTATTGAGGTAGGTCTGGCAAAAATTGGCATTATCTCGAATCTACCTATTCGTAAAAGTGTTAAAGATGTCTGGTCCTTCCTTGGACATGTCGTGTTTTATCAGCGGTTTATAAAAGGTTTTAGTGCTATTTCCCGTCCCTTTTGAAATCTACTTGCGAAAGACACCATTCAAGTGGACTAATGAGTGTAATGTGACATTTTCTTCTCTTAAATAAATCTCACTTCACCTTCTATCACGAGACCACCAATTTGGACTTTACCATTTGAAGAAATGCGTGACACAAGCAATTATGCAATTGGAGCTGTGTTAGGATAGAGGAGAGGTAAGGAACCGTGTGTCATATATTATATGAATAAGACTTTAAATGATGCACAAATGAACTATACCACCACAGAGAAGGGTATCACCTTGGAGAAGGAGTTATTGGCAGTCATTTTTGCATTGGATAAATTCAGATCATATCGCATAGGATCTCCAATTGTCAATTTTCACGGATCATGCAACTTTAAAGTATTTGCTAACTAAAAAAGATGCTAAGCCTCATTTAATTCAGTGGATCCTCCTCCTTCAAAAATTTTACATAACAATTAAAGATAAGGAAGGGGAGAAAATTATTGTGGTCGACCACATTTCTCAGTTGATTTTAAATGAACATGAAAATGACTTGTCAGTAATCGATTCATTCCCAGACGAACAGTTGTTTGTCGTGGGAACTTGCCCATAGTATGCCGATATTGTGAACCTAAGAAGCACGGACACTCTTCCGGGCCTCGCGAGTCCGTATCCCAGACGTGTCGGACACGGTCACGCTCCGACCCGTGTCGTGTCCGTGTCCCGTGTCCGTGCTTCTTAGTTGTGAATTACTTGACAATAGGGCAAGTTCTGGAAAATTGGGGAAAACAAGAGCCATAGGTTTCTAAGTGAGATACTTTGATGATCCTTACTTGTTTAAATATTGTACGGATCAAATCATGAGGCAATGCGTAACAGATATTAAAATTCAAAGCATAATATTTTTTTGTGACTCCGGTGTATGCTGGGGCATTTTTCTTCTAAAATGAAAGTTGCTAAGGTTTTACAATGTGAATTTTATTGGGCCTCTCTTTTTAAGGACACTCCTAAGTTTTGTAAGTTATGTGATCCATGCCAAAAGATCGGAAGTGTGACCCAAAGAATCACAATGCCCCTCAACCCAATCTTAGTCGCTAATGTATTCGATTGTTGGGGGATATATTTTATCGGACAATTTCCTACTTTAAATGGCTATTTCTATATAATTTTGGACTTGGATTATGTTTCAAAATGGGTTGAGGCCATTCCAACAAAAAATGAACAATCATAAGGTAGTGCTTAATTTTCTCAAAGAGCACATCTTGTTTCAATTCGAGATGCCTCGGGCGATTATAAGTGACCAAGGTAGGCACTTTTGTAATAGGTCATTTGGGACACTCCTGGATAAATATGGCATCACACATAAGTTTTCTACTGGATATTACCCACAACAAACGGACAAGCCGAGCTTGCGAACCAAGAGATAAAACACATTCTTGAAAAGACTACCAACACGAACTGCAAGGATTGGTCTACTAGGTTGACCGATTCTTTGTGGGCATACCATTTCAGACATGTCTCCCTATCAGTTAATATACGGGAAGGCGTGTCACCTTCCGATAGAAGTGGAGCACCGATCATTTTGGGCCTTAAACAATTTGAATTTTACTTTGCCCGAGGCTAGCTCCAAGTGCAAGTTAGACCTCAATGAGTTGGAAGATATGAGGTGGGATTCCTATGAAAATTACTGCATTTAGAAGGATAAAGTTAAAGAATTGAATGATAAGAACATTTATCGGAAAACATTTGTGCATAATAAAAAATCCTATTGTACAATGCATGTCTTCATCTCTTCCCCAGTAAACTTCACTCTCGGTGGAAATGACCTTACATGGTAAAGAAATTCTTACATCACGAGGCTATGAAATAGAGGACCCCTCGAATGGTTATATTTTAAAGGTAAATGGTCAACGATTAAACCATTCTTGGAGGATCTTTTCTGCGAGGAAATTGTGGAGGAGTTGATTTATCTTGTATTCCAGGATCTTTCAAGCTCTTAGTGGATTCATAAGTATCACAATTGTACATAGTTTTCATTGATTATTTGATATTATTATTTTTTGATGCTAACATGTGGATCTAGTATCTTCTATATCTTTTAGTTGGAGGATTATTGGAGGTGGATGTTGGAATCATACTTTGGGTCAATTTTTTCTATTGTTCCCATCTCTTGTATTTTTGTTGAATGTTCCCTTGTTTCATGTATTGGGGTCGATGCTTATGTTAAGTTGGGGGTGAGGCATTCTTCGTATCTTTATTTTGTTTGGTAGCTTTGTTAGTTTTTACTTTGTTTACTAGAAATATTGAATTTTTTTTGAAGAAACATAAATTGACGTGTATATCCTTTGGTATATGTGATTGTTTTAAACTTATTTCTTACTTGCATTTGATTGTAATTTTAAGTTTTATATTGAGCACGCAATCATATTTAAGCTTGTGTTTCGCCATTCACATGGCACTTTCTAGCCATTACAAATCATTATTGTGCGAGTGACTTTATTATCACCAAATGGAGACTTAAGTCCATGTAGCATTCCACTGAACGAATATTTGTTGTGGGGGCATACACCATGATTTCATTAAAGCATGCATTGCATCCATTGTATAGTGCTAAGTTAGGAAGCATTTTTCAAAGGAAAATGATTCGAGGCATTCTTTGATTGAAAAACCCACCTCTAATAGTGTAAACATTTTAACCCACATTGTGCCTTAAAGTGGCCGTTCATTGTTTAAAACGCTAGGAGGCTTTGTGTTGAGTCAAATCCTTGGTTGGGTTGGGTATTTTGTTGGTATTTTGAAGTCCAAGGAATTGGTGATGGGTGATGGGTGAGGCGTGTTCTTTTCACAGTATTTCTGGAAATGGATGGAGTAATTCCAGAAATAATGACCTATGGAAATTTGTTTGGTCAAAGTCTAAATGTAATTCCATAATTTTTAGAAGTATGTCCAGAAATGAATCCCTCTGAAATTTTTGGAGTTTGAGGCTTATTGAGAATTTCAGGAACTTGGTTGTGAATTTTCGAAAATAATGGCCATTGAAAATTTTGGGTGTGAAATATAATTATTATTTCTGAAAATGGTATGCACATGTCCAAAAATGATCTCTGAAAAATTTAGAAGAGCATGTGCGATGAGTATTTCCGGAATTAATGGAAGATTTTTCGGAAATAATATCTTCTGGAATATTGGGGAGCCAAGATGACTTCAGTAGTACCGGTAATAGTCATGGGTAGTTCCAAAGAATGCTCCTATCTTATATAAACCCCAACCCCTCGACCTCTAATGTCATGACCCATCTATGGGCCATGACCGGCTAACGAGTAAACTCGTGAAGGCCTAAAGGAACGAGTTAAGGGATATTTATCTCCGGATGACTTAAGCCGTCATCCAAAACAAATGTATACATGCAGAAGCGTAAATAACAAAATACCTAGAGTGAAGTGAATATTAAAACTTTTCATTACTATGATCAACTATTATTTACAATAATCCAAGTATGGCCAAAAGATTTAATACATCAAAAGTATATCAAGATTTAGACTATCTTCTAAGGCTCATCCATCTATGCTTGCTCTTGCCCTGGAAAAAGCTTTATAAAACGTCATAAGCATTATGCTAGAGTGCATCAAGATATGCCAAATTTACTAGTTTCCATGGACAACAATATCTCGATGATTTAATCGTATTTTCAACATAAAATCCATCTTATAGCCATAAGTTTTCATCAAGAATTTCCCAGTATAAGGCCTCAAGAAAAATCAAGAGTTTCTCAAGACTATAGTCTTCACTCCAAATCCTTTGGCATATAGCTTATTTGTAATTGATATTTCGGTACAAGCATCATTGCTATCATTTCATTTTTATTACCACGGTACCAACCATTTATGGAGCGACCCTAAACATTTCAAAACGATGGCATGATCTCTCAATGATTACTTGGAAATGATCACACCATTATTTTCCCTAACCCTTGTTGAAATCTGACCCCGCCCCCAGTAGAATGGGTCACCGTGTCACATTCCCATGTCGTTCAATCATAAAAGCCATTTTTCTTGTTAATCCATGGTTATAAAAAGGGGGTAATTTCGTAGTAGCCCTTCTTGTAGCTTTTGGCATGAGTCTCATCGCATATATTCTTGACCTGCGACATATATGCTTCTCCGGCTTTCTTGTACCCTTCCGCGAAAGCGAGGGTGTCAGCCTCTTCAAGTACCTTTTCAAGGTAAGGCATCAGCCTTACCTTAGCGTTGACAAGATTCTTCTGAGTGGCCTCCTGCATTCGCGCAAACTCAGCTTTGCCCTCCTATACCGGCTTCTCTGTTTCGGTCGCCCGATCCAGTGCCTTGCTCCTCATCTCATTTGCAGCTTTCACCCATGCTTTGGCTTTCATCGCCCGATCCCTCCAAGCATTATGCCTCTTGGCGATCTGCCTGAGTTTATCGTGGAGAGAAGCGAAGGATTGGCAGGTTTGCAAATCCGAAAGGGGCGTAAGCAATAACGGAAAGTCCAACATTTGACAAAAGGAAAAAGGAGGTCCAAGACTTTACCTTCACCAAGTTGGTGTAAGAGTGATCCAAGTGATTCTCTAGGTCCTTCGGCATAACAGTAAGATCCAAAGGGAGGCTTATCACCCAGAGGAGGGGTAGAGCGACCGACGGGTCAACATTCACACTGTCCGTTGTCATTATATCCTTGTTGTCCATCTTCTTGAGGACCGGATCCCACTACGTCGAAGACAGATCCGAAGCACCTACCTCTAGAGCCTCCCTCCGAGCGGACTCCTGGCTCCCTCTAGTGACCACCGACCCTGCACCCTCTACCAGAGGATCGATCCTCACTTCTTGTGTTTCGTCGACCCTTGGCCATTTCGAGCCCCTTTATTCTCCCTCAGGCAGGGACTGTTCGGTAGATACTGGGGGTACAACAAAAGCTGCAACTTTACTTTCCTTTTGCTTCGGAGCACCGACTCGGAGGTTAACAAGCGGAGGGGCCTCGCGAGTCATGAAGGAATCCTAGACTTGGGGTCTGGTAATTGTATACCTAGCTCGTGGTCGGCGTGCAGTTGGCGTACCAAAGGGACTTTTACCGTCTCTTCCTCTTCGGCATCTGTTGCTTGCTCTTCGTTGGCGTCAGCCTGCTCCTCCCGTCTCCTTTCTCGTTTCTCTTTTTCTAGAAAGGACCGGTAGGTGGATCGGTAACCGAGCAGATCTGGAGCGTCCCTTCTAGATGCATTGAGGAGAGTCCCAATCTGTGTGTCGAAGGAAAGCTTCTTCAACCTCCTCGTAACTTTGGAGTCAACTGCAACAATGAAGAAAGCAAGTTATGGAATGACGAAGTGTAAAATAGCCGAAGCAACAAAGATGAATATAAAGAACACGGACTCCCCAGTTTCATCGGGACCAGGCATGTCACACCCCTGTCCCGGAAGGATACCTTGAAGGCCCCACCGACACGTGTGCAACAATCAAACTTCACACTTATTGAAAGATATTTAACCGATGTATATTCTTCTCACTAGGAGGCACAATATATAGACTATGTACACGATAATTTAGGAAATGAAATAATAAGAAATTATGTTACCTACCTAATTAGACTAATTTACAATCTTCCTAA
>NMUG010006565.1:0-12517 GCA_002855965.1 Monotropa hypopitys | reverse complement strand
ATTATAAGAAAAAAATACCTGAACAATAATACGTTTACATGACAGATGGGGAGAGACATTCACCCCTTGGACAAATGCATGCTTACGAGATAGAAATGGGAGAGGCACAACCCCTTAGTTTACTTGTTGTTTTACTTGTACTTTTCCTTGTACACTGAGAGTTTCTTTTACATATTAAAGTGCATATATTTACTATTATAGCTGACACTCCTGGATATCTTTTGCTGTTTTGTTTTGCAATTTATATCCAGGTCAGGAGGAGTAGCTGGTTCACTTTTGCTAGCCATTGCCAGGTTGCCTTGTCGAGCTGTTTTTAGAGGTTGCTCCATGTTTGGAGATTTTTACTTTCAGTTTCAGTAGAGGGTTTGAGATAGATACTGTTTTTACTTTGTTGGTCGAGCTATGAGACTTGTGTTCGTTGGGTAATGGAGTTTTCTTTTACACTACTGGTTGGAGTTTTGATATTCATATTTCCGCTGCGTTGGTTTTTCGTTACAGTTAGACTTGTGAGTTGTAGTGATTTTTATCACTTGAGTTTTTAGTTGTGGTATTTTGTAGTCATCATCCGTTGCCAATTTTTAATATTTTTAATATATTCTAGAATGGGTCGTGACACCTTGTTGGTAGGATGCCAATATGATCCTGGCCGAATCTCGTCTTTCTTCGGTCAGATCTAGGTCTTTCTCGATTGTTGCACTGTTGGTAGCTTCGTCAAATACTTCGGTTCGGATTGTCGACAGCCCGACTTTCGGTGGGATGACCGCCTCCACACTGAAGGCTAATGAGAATGAGGTCTGTTCTGTGGAGCACCGAGGAGTTGTTCGATAGGCCCACGGGACACTAGGAAACTCTTCAGTCCATCTTTCTTTCGCTGCTTGGAGTCTTCTTTTCATGCTGATGCCGATCCTCTTGTTGGATTCTTCGGCCTATGGGTTGGTAAGCCTTTCTCGCGGTGGTTCCCGGTTGCTTGCGGCGGAGATGGCTGAAGTAGAGCTAAGTTGCAAAAGAGAGAACGTTAGGCTACCGACAAATGTCGCCGGTGTACCCTCCGATGGCAAAGTGAGCAAGGGTTTAAAAAGATAAAGCAAATGGAAAGAGCTTGGGCTAGTGAGAGAAGGTCTACCTCTGCATTGAATGTCATCTCCCTTATATAGAGCCATCAGTGGGTGTGGGACACGCACTTCGGTGCAACTGGACTGTTTGTCTGCGTGATCGGACAATGTGCCTATCCCCCCTGTGCGCCTGAACATCCGGCTGACGGGTCGGCCCCGACTGTGTCAGGCGGCGGCACCTGACAGCATTGGGCAGCAGAAAAGCTGAAAAGTGTACCTGGCGTGCTGCGGGAATCCCGAAAAAGCTGATTCATGTGTCAGGCGTGTGTCTTCCATGCACGCAAAACCCCGTATGCTGTCTCTGAGGGAATCTTTGCTACAGTCGAGGTATTTGTCCTATTCGACCAAAGGGGCACCCTTCGGTACAGTCAATCGTTGGCAGGGAGCTGTCCCCGGGCAGTAAACCTTCCATGCCGAAGTAAGCCCCGGGGAAGCCCCCCTTCCGCCAGCCTCTGCCTCTGCTCGGTTGCGTGACCTCTACTTGTTGCCTCGCTGGCTGGGAACCATCCCTGGGCTGTGAGGCTGTAGTTCCGGAGCAAGCCCCAGGGAGCTCCTGTCGCCGGCTCTTAGTTTCTTGCCCCCCTGATAACTGGCCTATGTTGCGGTCCTCCCGGAGGAGGTCGTGGCTCCGGCCTCTCTTTAGTTCTGCCCCCAACATTGCCTTATGGTTCAAGGGAAATCATTCATAGGCTATTATTGGCCATGGTTTGAGGATCTTAGAGAATCTTTGAAAGTATCTTGGGTTGTTTAAGGTAAGGCATTGATGTAGTAGTCTCTTTGAGATTAAAACTTGTCCTTGAGGATTTTAAGTGTTGGGTTAAGACCTTAGGAACCTTGAGGTGTCTGGGTTCATGTTAACGTTTGATTCCTATATAGATGATCCTAGTGTATTATGTGGATCCTAATTCACTTGTGTTCATATCAGGTGAACATTTACTCTTCCAAGGCTTGTGGAGGAGATTGCTTGGCTCTTCATCGGTACCCAGTGAGTTTGTGTTCGATATGTACTTCATTTATTCATATGCGAACACTTAATATGACAAGTTAGGCTACTTGAATTAAATGGGTGAACCCCTAACTATGACAAGTATGGTAATTAAAGAACTTAAATGGTTGATATACATAGTTGTGCAACACACATAGAAGTTTCTTAGGAATTCTTGATTGATCACACGAATCCGTAAGTATGGTAAATATGTCAATACCTTGGAAATCAATGGATAATGTAAGTGCTTCATTGAATGATATGCATGAAATAAACTAAGGAAAGAATAACTATTTGTTATTGTGGTGTTCGTGTATACATGTTATATTTCATTATAGGAGTTGGTTTACCGTATGCACCAATGGTCTCATTTTGGTAGCATCTTGTTAGGCATATTATGGATCGAGGATAACGAGCATTGAATTATTAAGTGAAATGTGGCATGCGATAAAAGTATAAGAACCATGATAAATATGGAGAATATATGATCGATGGGGCTATGGTCGGGGGTCAAATGGGCGAAGGCCGAATTACATTGTGACCTAACCATTGTATCAATAAAATATGATGGATGTGTTATTATATCCTTGGCAATGCAGAATTACATTGGTTCTTATTAGACACACTCACATCATAGACATTGAGATAGGTATGGACAGTTCCTTGGAGTTGTTCCCCTCTTTGGGCATAGACTTGTAAGAACGCAAATAAGATACTTATGATTGATCATCATCGAATAGAGAAATGGAATCATATGAAATAGGATAAAGATAAGAACATGTAGGACTTGGAAGAATTATAAATGAGAATAAATGTGAATTAATGCTTATGTTAGCTTCCATTATATTCTAATTCAAGTTATTCAATTATGTTACTAATCTCTTGTTGGTCATATGTTTAGATGTCATATCTAACAAACTCTAAATTTTCTTGCTTGTCTTTCTTTCCTTCTTTTCTTTTGGCATGGAAATCCAAGATCTTGGAGGCTTGAGGGTCGGGTCCACTACAATCAGGCTTTGTGTAGTGTTAGCCCCTTTCAGTGAGCTGAGCAGTTATATCAGGTAGTCTTGTTGGCTAATGTTGATAGCCTTTTACTCTAGTTAGTTGTGATAGCCTGCTTTGAGCTTATGTCGTGTTGTAGTTACTCTACTTTCAGGCAGCGTGGCCTTGTACTTGTTGTTGTTAATAGGTTTTGGAGATATTGTGTTTGGGTTAGTGACATTTAATCTTCCGCTGTACTTAGAGGTTTTTGTATTATGGTCCCTCGATGTGAGGTGATATTTTATCTTGAAGTTTTATGATGTCTTTCATTTATCGTATCTTGTGATGAGTCTTTTCTTTGAGGATTCAATTATTGGAACTTGGGATCTAGTACTTGAGGTATTCTTTGTAACGTTCTCCGTTCGATAATTGTTTTAATTTAAATGATTATTGGGACGGGTCATTACACTTTTCCTCTTCTGTGTTCTCACTAATCGACGTAGTATTATCTACAATCCTAGGTTTTTGAAGGCCAGACATGTTTCCATGAAAATCAGGTTCAGGAATTAAAGACAAGATAGGAAGGGCTTACCTAAGAAGAGAGATGGGACACTCAAGTCAGTGCTTTAGAAGGTGATGCAGTATTTGTTTCTCAACTGAAATGGAATGAATTTAAACGTGTCCTCAACCTAGGTGAGTGAACTGTCGATCAGTCTTCACCATTCAAATGGGTCCTTCAATGTGCGACCACACTTCGTATACGTGACTAATGCGTGACTGTTTGTCTTATACATTTAATGCTCTCGAACGCTTCAAAACGACGATAGGGCGTTAAGCTTGCCTTTTGCCGTATTAGGGATTCACCTATTACGATAAAAGTAGGGGAGTAGTGATGAAGGGGATCGAGCTTCTAGCTCAGTAGTAGCAGGAGCCCGACAATCGTAACAGCCCAGTTCCCTGAGGAGCTCATTACTCCGGCTCAGATCAACACTAGATCGACAAAGATCACCGACAAGATCAGTCCATCATAGACGTTCATAGTACTATTCTTATGAAATCAGAGTGACCAAGTACTACTCTCTCCTACTCTTTATTCGAAATGAGAATTCTATGGGATCAAATAAAATTCTGCCATATGTGCCCCTAATCGCAGCCTCGCAGGAGCGTGCGAGAAGAATAAGAAAATATTATTATAACGACGAGAACTTACTAAAACTGGAGAATGAATATATAACTAGAGGACCGGTATCATCAGAGGTACCCACAAAAAACAGATTGATTATTCGTCTTTTTAAACTTTTACTTTGTCTCTTGAAAAAGGGTTCATTGAGTTAGGCATCGGAGGTTTTTTGGCAAACATCACATCGGTGTCAAAATTTTAACTGCAGGATATAACTAGACGGTTGCTGAGTTATTGGAGTGAAGAACGAGAAAATTGCATGATCAGTAAATATATCATTACATCCATTATTTCAATTCAAGAATTACAAAAAGATTAATGACATTGCAAATGAGAATTTTGTATAAACTGTTGTATACTAATTGAAAAAGATCCAATGCTAGGAACACTACATTTAGAACACAACATAGGCACAATATGTTTTATTTGGAAATAAAATAGTGTGTGTTCCATCATTTTTTTGTGGAATCCATCATTTTCTTTTCAAATAGACATGTTAGTGTTTTAAATGTTGTGTTGGTAGCATTGTTGAAAAAAGAAACGAAGTCCATCCAACTAGTCAGCAAAAGAAGTGAAAACAAAAGGGACCATACGTTTTGTTAACCCCACCCTCCATTCTCCATCACCCCCACGTTCCTCTCCCCTCTCGCGCTGCCACCGTTCTCTGTTGCCACCACCACCACTCTGCTAACACCTCCATCCAAAGCCATTTCCATCTCGGCGGCCTTCGATTCCTCCCTAAACTTCTTATAAATATCACTCCTATAAAACTTCATAGTCCTAACCACCAAAATTACTGAAACAAGTGCTCCGAAAACTGTGACCGTCGTGATTATAATAAAAGACAACTTAAAACAATGCACCCCATTGCAATTCAAGTCCTCACCCTCCTTTCTAACAATCCCCGACGCCGTCAATTGTCTCTCAGCCTCTCTATCATAGAGGTAACCTGTAATTCTAACATTCAATATATACGATCCGATAGGACTTGCCACCGCTCCGAAATTGTACAGGGTGGAGTAGTACTTGAGGCCGAATATTTCAGATATGATTGCGAAGAGGAGCGGCCACTGGGCGCCGAAACAGAATCCGATGATAATTGATGCGATGTAGAGGCCGTTGGGGATGTCGAAGGCGATTAGGAGGTGACCGATGCAGGACAAGAGGAGGATGAGGGTGAGGAATAAGGGGCGGGGGAATTTGTACTTGGTGAGGAAGATTTCCGACGCAAAACCGGAGAAGACACGGCCGAGGTAGTTCCAGATGGATACGAGGGAGACGAAGGTGGAAATGGATTTCTTGGGGTAGCCCAGAGAGGTGCCGATCTGGCCTAGGTTGTCGATGGCGGTTAGAGTGCCGCCAACGCCGCAGATGGTGGCTATGAAGAGGATGAGCAAGTCGATGCTGAAGAGGGCTTGAAAGATGGTGTAGTCGTTGCCCCTGGTTGGTGGTCGGAACACGTTTTGAAAGCAGGAGTCAGATTCTTGTTGCTTTTGTGTTTGAGCTGTAAATGAAGAGTAATCAGGGAAATTAATAAACAGTAATGTAGGAGAGGAAATACGATGGCATATTATCACAACATATGATTCATGTGAAATTCACATCCATCAACACATTATATGGTCAAAGTGTGTAAAGTATTGCCATAAGGGTTTGAGGGCTCAAGGTGAGATTTGGTAAAAGTGGATAAGTTTAGTTTATCTATGGAGGAAAAGCACTTGCGGCCATCATTTGAATTAAGTTAGAAAAGTATTTCCCAATACCTAGTTCAGTGCTTGACCCACCATTCGTGGAAGATGATGGTGGTAATTGCTGAGCCATGGTCTCTCCCCCATTCGACTTCTCTGTGACGATCTTCAAGTGGCTCGTCGATTCGTTCATAGCTTGTAATTTTTTCCCTTTCCAAATATCACATTCCTCTTTAATCACCACCAACAGTGGCAGAAACAACAATACAATCACCGCTGCGGCGCTTCCGCAATACTCTGTCCTACTAAAATGAAATCGTTGCTCCATTATAATCATAATCATGAGAAACCCAGCGAGTCCAAGCGATATATACAGAAAATTATAAAACACTTTGAGCTCGTTGGACTGACGGATCACTTTCATGATCCGGATTGTACGAAGGAAGGCGAAGGAGATCGCCGCCGGGAGCCAACCAATGAGAAGGATGAGGGACTTGGAGTCGTTGTCGTAGACGGCGTGGTAGACCTGGGTCATGATGGCGCCGCTGAGTCCGACGAAACCCTTGAGGAGCCCCAAAACCACACCGCGGCTCTCCGGGAAATTCTTGACGCAAGTGACCAGAGCTCCGGTGTTGGCAAAGGCCTGGGAATTCGCACCTATGCATATGTAGAGGCACATTTGCCACACTTTGGGTGTGGAGATTTTATTGGTGACGGCTAGCCATATCATGAAGTACCTGTTTGAGGATTCACAAGATCGTTATTTATTTGTTTTTGGTAACTACACGGCAGCAAGATTATGTAATACTATATCAAATATATAGAAAGTGATCAGGTGATAAACAGATAAAGGCACCCTTTTCCCATTTGTCCGTACCCGAAGAAGTTGAGAACCGCACCCATCGACAACACCACCCACGGCGGCGTGACCTCGTTGATTAAGCCAGAGAGTACGCCGACGTTGGCGCCCAAGTCCTTGAAAAAACTGAGCAAATTAAGCGTTGTTTGGTCGTATCCGAGTGAAGACTTGATGTCGTTGGAGTAAAGGCCGAACATGTAAGTTGCACCGGCGGCGGACATGATTAAAAACGACCCGAACACCATGAACCACCGCCCCGTCAACACTTGTAACGCTAGGCTGCTCCCATTTCCCCAACCACCACCTCCGCGCCTGCCGGAAAATGCCATGTTTCTCCTCCTTTTATTAATTTTGAGGATATGAAAATGGAAACTGGGGGCTTATGCTTAATATATAGGAGAGAGATCCAGAGACAGAGATCCAGAGAGAGAGAGAGACGTTGGGAAGTCTAAACCTCGTGGAACGACTTCGTAGTTGACTAGTAGTGTCGTTCTGGGAAGGCTTGGGACGGCAATAAAGATGTATGCATATCTTTTAGGAGAATCACTAATACACTAATGACACGTTGACGTGGAAAAAGTTGATTTCGCAGGTTTATTTAAAATATTATTTTATTTTTTAAAAAAAAATCAACTCATTCAATTAATATATAAAAACTTTTTTATAATAAAATATTTGAACGATTAAAGAAATTTTATAAATCACTCGATTGAATTAATATTTTACAGAATATCATAAAATAATATTTTAAATAAAATCTCGAAATCAAATTTTTAGTGTGATACATACATAGAAACTGCCACGTGGATATATGTGTTTAGTGTATGAGTTTTGTGTGTAATGTGTATCAATACTGTATCTTTTATTGGTGAAGGTTTCCATGTGATTTGTGTACCAAAAAAAGAAGATTTCGATGTGATTTGGAGATACGGGTGTAAATGTGGCCCTCGGATGTGTTCGGGTTCGAGCTAGCCCGTTCCGGGTTCAATGGACTTTTGCTATTGATTGGGCCCGGGCCAGGCCTAGTTCAAAAAACATAAGCTTGAGCTCGGTCTTAGGCCCTAGAATATTCGGACTTCGGATCCAGGCTTTGGGCCAGAGTTTCTGGCCCGGGCTTAAAACAAACAGTTTTAAAAATTTTAGTTAAAAACAGTTTTTTTAAAAGGACAATTTTTTGTTAAAAAACAATAACGAAACAGTTTTGTTAAAGAGATAGTAACAAAAATAGTTTTGTTAAAAAACAATAACAGAAATAGTTTTGTTAACAAATAGATGTTAAAAAATTAGTTGTTCGAAACAGTTTCTAAAAGAATAGATTTACATCTTACAAATTAAACTTGAAAAAACGGTTTCTAAAAATAATTTTACGTTAAAAAATATATTTACACCATTTTAAAATAATTTTGAGTTTTAAAAAACATATTTACACAGTTTAAAAAATGTTCACTTAAGAACTTTTTTAAATATATATAAAAAATAGCTTTTTATAGGACCGGGCTTCCGACCAGGCTTTCGACTGAGCTTCGGGCTAGATCAGGCTTCACAACTCAAGGATTGGGCCCTATTTATAGGAGACGGACTGGGCTTAGGGTCGGGCTAACTTCGAACTCAGACCGAGTTTAGACCCATCGGACTGAACCGGGTCCGGACCGGGCTCGGGGTCCGCATGCCAAATTTACACCCATATTTGCAGAGGTGATATCTTGTAGTTATTATTCAGTGCTACCCAGGCACCCACGTGGTGCCTAACTTTCTCCCACTCATACACAAATTAAAGCACAAGGCACACCTACGGATGTATTCCCAGTGGTAGTACATAGGGATCACTGGATAAACCCGGATTTACTTTCTCACGTGTTTCTGGATGGCGACACTAATGACCCCTTTAATGGCATGGTACATCATTTTTTAAAATCACAAGGTTCTACACTCACGGGTGTATCTCCAATGGTAGTTAGACGTGACTAGTTAAAGTCAGTTTTTCTTACCCATGGTTCGAATCCTATTGAATACGAAGTATCAGGGATTTGTATGTACAAGTGTACAGGTACGACCACGTACCTAGGGACCACTGACTAAGCTCGGATTTACCCACTTACATGCTTCTGGTTGGCGAGAGTGTAGGGCCATCAATGGTGGGGTACACCATTTTTTTTAAAATTACAAGGCTCTATCCAATAACATTTTTGTTTTCTATTTTTTGTTATTGTTGTGAAATGTTCAAAAAAAATTAAATAAATATGTTTGTGTCAGTATTTTTACTTTTATAATTGATAAATATTTTCAAGAATTTTCAAAAAGTCTAAAAACTAAATAAAGTCAGTTTCAGTGTTTTTGTAAATAGCTTTCGTAAATACTTTTTAAAACCATCCAACTCCACCACCACAATCACTGCCACTTTACCACTACCAGAACTCCGCCACCACCACAATTCTGCAACCACCAACACCACACCACAACCATAACTACATCTCCACCATTTCCATCGCCATAATAGCTACACCGATGTTGCCACTCCACCACCACAACGACAACTTCACTATCGTCATTAATCCACCATTGTCGTCGCTATCATTCTATCACCACAACAACAACTCTACAACTCTACCATCACCATCAAAAATTAACTCTACTACTGTCATCACTCTAATACCCCTACTCCACAACTCTACCATCACTATCACTCTATCACCCCGACTCCACCACCACCACCACAAGATGAAAAAATAGAATCAACTAGTAAAAGCATGGTTTCATCTTATTTTTATTTTTGTATTTTTACAATAGATTGTCACCAAATTTGTTCATGATTTTTGTTTACATTTATAAACACTATAACAAAATGTATCTATGGTGATGAAATTTAGTGACGAAATAAATTTTCTCACCAATAGTATTATTTGGTGACAAAATTTATATCATTCTCGATGAAATAAGTTTCCTCACTAATAGTATATATTTGGTGATGAAAATTTGATTTCCCACCAAAGAGGGTACCATTTGGCAACAAAAAATAAAATTTCTTGTCAAATGGTACCTCTTTGGTGAGAAAATACAGATTTGATCGCCAAATAGACACCCTTATGTAAGGAAACACATTTCATCGACAAATAGTTAACCTTGGGTAAGGAAATATATATTTTCTTGCCAAAGTCACTCATTGGTAACAAAATATTTCCTCTCCAAAGGACTAATCCTTTAGTGAGGAAATATGTAACATCCCATACTCAAAAGACCAAATAAAATGCGTAATAAAGTTTTGTCTTTTAAAATCTCATAAGAAAATACCTTAATGACATGTAAAATACTAACCAAGTCTTACTACATCTCGAGTCTAAAATAAAACATCAAGTAGTGCCACAAGTTTTCAAGTTACATTCATAACATAGATTCTAAAACAAACTACTATGACCATGCCATCTAACCATAGGTTAGCAATTCTCTCTTCAACCATTCAACATCCTCTAGATTTGTAGTGGACTCCTATTCCTCGTTACCTAATTTCTAAGCATAAAAACACAAGAAAACCAGAGTGTTGACATAATATTCTAAGTTCCAGATGCAAGTCAAGTATAAGCACTAAATATTTTTAAACATGATAAACAAAGATGCATCTCATGCAAGTAACTCAAGTAACACCATAAACTAACTCTCTTTTAAATAAAACATAGACCAATAAGTCCTTTTCCTTTTCAAACCAATGCATCCCACGTTTATTCTCATACTTATAGTACTTTGAACCACAACACCTTTTTCAAAAGATTTGAGCATCCCATGCCCTAAAAATAACTATCGCTATAGATAATAGTTTGTGGGCCCCGTGTACGGTGCATCCCATGCACAATATCAATTGGGGCATCCTCGGTACCAATAGAGGTACGAATACACATCCTACATATATTCTGGTATGTCCCATGCACTGCTTGAATATTTGTCCAATAATGGCTGTTGGGGGCCGAACTATCAGGAGTCCGGAGCCACGATCTCCTCCAGGAGGAGCACAGCTCAGATCAGCCAGCATGCGGCCGAACAGTTCTTAGCCGGCAATAGGGTCTCTCTGGGGCTCTCTCCGGCCCGGAGACTCATAGCCCAGAGGAGGAGCCTAGCCGAAGAGCCCAGCAGTCAAGGTCGTGCGACCGAGCAGAGCGGGGCCGACGAGAAGGCTCTCCCAGGATCACCTCTGTGCAGAGGTCTCTCAGCCCAGGACGGCCCAGCTAGCAACAAGCAGCGCCGAAGCGTGCCGCTTCGGCCAGACAGGACAAAATGCCTCGTTCACAGCGAATATTCCCTCGTGGACAGCATCCCGGATTTTCCGCACATGGCAGACACACGTCTGACACAGAATCAGCTTTTCCGTGATTCCCGCAGAGTGTCAGGCACGCTCAGTCAGCTTTTTTGCCGCCCGATGTTGTCAGGCGGCGCCGCCTGACACTGTCGGGGCCGACCGATCGGCCACATACCATCACACTCAGAGGGGACAGCCACACTGCCCCACGCCGCATGTGGGCGGCTCACTTGCGCCGAAGTGCGTGCCCAGCACTCTCCGATGTCCTATACAAGGAGCTTGGCATTCAATGCATGGTACACACACACACTCTCTAGCCCAAGCTCTGCAAGTTTACTTTCTCTCTCTTCAATCCCTTTGTTGACTTTGCCATCAGAGCGTCCACCGGCGACGCCGCCGGTAGCCTAACGGTTGTTTCTCTGTGCAGCTAGGTCCAGCCACTCAGCTCCGCCGCTCACCGCCTGAATCCACCGCAGAAAAGGCTTACCCCCCAACAATTGGCGAGTCTGCTGGGGAATCTTTTCTCCAAAATATTCAGATTCACCGTGAGTTTTCGAGCATCTTTCTCAGCTGAAAATGGCTTCCAGAGATAGGAACTCCAGAGATGACCAATCTGGTGAAAGAAGGAACAAAGGGAAGAAGCTGGCCAGGCCAGGGGACTCCGTTATCCGCACACTTGAGCGGGTCCGTGCCGGCGACGCCAGCTACCACAGCAGCGAATGCCCAGATCCTCCTGCCAAACAGACTACTCGGTAGTACATTCGCCAGTTGGAGGGCTATCTGGGCCGAAGGGATGAGCAGATCAACGCCCTTATCAGAGAGATGACCGTCTTCAAACAACCAACCTTTATGCTCCTTCGTAAAATCGAAAAGGAGCCGTTCTTCAGATGGCCGGAGAAGAGGTTGGGAGCCCATAGAGGTGGCAATGACAATTCCAGATGCTCCTATCTCAGGGAGAAGGGCCACCTCACCACTCCCTGTTCAAGAAAATGGGGTACAAGTCGGAGGACCTACAACCGACCGATGTGCCACTGGTTGGGTTCAACGCGACATCTGTCTGGCCGCTCGGCAAGCTTACCATACCAGTGACCATCGGCACGGTCACAACCGAGGTGGAGTTTGTGGTAGTCGACGTCCCGTCACCCTACAGCGCTATTCTGGGCCGAACATGGGTCCATAGCATCAGGGGAGTCGCTTCCACATACCATCAGGCTATCAAGTTCATCGGCTTCAGAGACGTGGAGGAGCTTAGGGGAGACCAAGCCTCGGCGAAGCAGTGCTGTATCGCTGCTGTCAAAGGGAAGGTCGCCCCGGAGCAAGCCCACTGGGTGGAGGTTCCAAATCAGCAAGTGCTGGAGGACGTCGGTTCAAGCGTCTTGGCTAAACCCATTGACCTTGACACCGTCCCTCCAAGCGCCGAAGATTCG
>NMUG010006564.1:0-12510 GCA_002855965.1 Monotropa hypopitys | reverse complement strand
TTACCTCTTGATGGAAAATTTTCTATATATATATATATATATATATGGGGATGGTTCTATGGACACATATAAAAACACAAAAAAGAACACACCGTTTTGTGGGGTCCATTCTGAATTATACTGTGACGATCCAAACCGTTCACTATGTTTAAATTGATAAAATATATGACACTGTAAAAATTCAGCTCAATCGGATATCGGTAAGACCTTGATCCAAACAGTTCCACAGAAAGTTTGACAGAAACTGGTGTTTTGTAAACTCATTTATTTGAGTAGTCAGGATTAGAAGATGTTAAAAACAAAGATGTGTTAAAAACAAAGATGAGTAGTCAGGATTAGAAGTCCACAAATTCATTTAGATAGGGATCTCTCATAGGAAGTTATATATATATATATATATATATATACAATCCGTTTCCCATCAGGACCTAATTTTAATAAAATCCGGAGGTCCCTCGTAGGTCTATTTCCCGAGCTCATTTTCATGATCCGAGCCGTCCAATGTCTTTAAAACGTGTTTTTAAGGTTACCCGCGAGGAATTGCCAAAAAAACTGCTTAGGAAGGGCTTGATCCGAGTAGTTTTTGTACACACCGTAGATAAACAGTTTTATGAAAAACTGCTCGGATCAAGCCCTACCCGAGCAGTATTTTTGGCAATTCCTCGCGAGTACCCTTAAAAACACGTTTTAAAGACATTGGACGACTCGGATCATGAAAATGAGCTCGGGAAATGGGACCTCCTGATTTTAATAAAATCAGGACCTCTTGATAGGATCCTAATTATATATATATAGGGGCAGGTTCCGTGGACACTCTTATTTAGACACTAAAAAAACACACACCTCTTATGCATTTCATTGTAATGATCCAAACTGTTCATGATATTTAGATTGATAAAATAGTGTATCCTGCAAAAATTCAGCTCAGTAAGGGCTTGATCTAAATAGTTTTGCAGAAAGCTTGACAAGAACTGATGTTTTGCAAAACTGTTTAGATCAAACTCTTACCGATATCCGATTGAACTAAATTTTTGCAGGATATACTATTTTATCAATCTAAACATTGTGAACGGTTTGGATCATCACAGTGGAATGCAGAATATGTCTTACAAAATGGAGTGTCAAAAATAGTGTCGTCCCTCGTAGGTCTATTTCCCGAGCTCATTTTCATGATCCGAGCCGTCCAATGTCTTTAAAACGTGTTTTAAGGATATCCGCGAGGAATTGCCAAAAAAACTGCTCGGGTAGGGTTTGATCCGAGCAGTTTTTATACACACCGTAGATAAACGGTTTTATGAAAAACTGCTCGGATCAAGTCCTTCCCGAGCATTTTTTTTGCAATTCCTCGCGGGTACACTTAAAAACACGTTTTAAAGACATTGGACGGCTCAGATCATGGAAATGAGCTCGGGAAATGGGACCTCCTGATTTTAATAAAATCAGGACCTCTTGACTGGATCCTAATTATATATATACATCAGGTGCGATATCGGTACAAACAACGGAAGGAGAGCACAGAGCAGTAGAGCGCCCAGGGGTTTGGGCGAAGGCCGAATTCTACGATCCTTCCTTCGGTCACAGGATCCTAGGGCACTGGCACCAGTTCCTTGCGGACACATCAGGATTGTCGGCCGGTACGACGCTTCAGTAATGCTCTGGGAACAACACCACGTCGGCCAGACAGGCGTGACCCAGATTATAGGAAGATTCTTCTCGGGGATAATAACTCGGATTTTCCGCTCACGGGAGTGGTGCTTGCCATTTGCCATGTCAGCTTTCACTCTCTCCGAGGTGGTTAGACGACAATCTGTCATTAACGTGCCAACCACTTTAGACAGGTGCTCTGTCCCAGACAGTCCGACCACGACATCATGCGTGCCGAAGCACGTATCAGTCATGGGTCAAGGAGAGGTACACACAACTTCTGGTGCCAAAACTATATCCATTTATTTGTCTCTCTAGAATTACCACTTGACTTTAGCATCGGAGGGTCTACCGATGGCATTTTCGGTAGCCTAACATTTTCTGTCTGTGCAGCTAGGTTTGGAATTCATCCATTGGCGGTCAAGTTCTCACCCCCACTTCAATTAGCAACTCCGTTGGATTCCAGAGATTAGAACACTTCGAGAGGAGAAGATGCTGACGACTGTAGGTCCAAAAGTAAAGGAATCACTAAAGGGAATGTTGCCCCTATCACCATTGCCCGCACAAGCAAACAGACCCATACTGATGATGCCAGATATAAGACATCATGTTGCCCGGATGCCCCGACCAAGATAACGACCAAGCAATACATCCGAAAATTACAGAATGACTTAGAGAGAAGGGATGACTAGATTGATTCCCTTAGGCTGGAGATCATCTGCCTAAGGGAGGCCACAGAAAGAATGAGGGCAACACCAGAGGTGAGCACCACTAGCGGAAGAAACCAAGACTACCGGACTCCCTCCCCAGAGGGAAGTAAGACCTCCAGCAATGAAAGGATGTCTACCCTGGAGCATTTCGACAGGAGGGTGGATGACACCTCTTGGTGAAAGGGTGGTAATGGAGGCCACCACGTTAGACGACGCCCCTTGCCCGACCAGCACAATGCCGACCGTCCTATAGAGATCCACCAATTGTCCATATTTTATAGGCTAGGATCGAACCCAGTGGTCCTGGCCAGAAGATCTTCGACGAAGGAGAACCAATGGAACGACTACCCTGACAGACGCACGTTCTTCTCGGAGCAAAAAATCACGCAAAGGCCACACACAGAGTTTCGGCCTGCTCGTCAGCTAGAGCAGTACCGACGAGATGATGCCTGACACGAGAGAACAATATGCTCTCCTTTCTCTCTGGAGATAGAGGACACCTGCCGTTTTTTTAGCACCGAAGTTCAACAAATATGATCCCAAAATGGACTCTTACACCCACCTGGTCCATTTTCGCCAGATGATGTCTCTGTACTTCAGAGATGACACACTAATGTGCAAGCTGTTTCCATCCAGCATAGGAGAGGTTGTGTTGATATGGTTTGACCGACTGCTAGTAGGATCCATCACTTCATGGAGGGACCTTTCTACGACCTTTATGGCCCGGTTCATCACCAGCTCCAAGGTAAAGAAAGAGGTAGATTCCTTTCTCGGTCTTCGACGAGCAAGGTCTAAATCACTGTGCCATTATGCAACCCGATACTGGGACATCTACAACGAGATTGAAGCCTGTGATCAAAAGATCATCGTCACCTCTTTCAAGCTCGACCTGGATCATACGAGCCGGGAGTTTGAAGATTTCATGTTGTTTCCTCCTTCCACCATGAACGAGCTGATGACCAGAATAGAACTCCATGCCAAGTTGGAGGAGGCCAAGGAGAAAAGAAGCAAAACCGACAATAGCTCTGGCCACAACATCAGGGGTGGCAAAGAAGAAGGAAACGAATACGGTACAGACTGGGGAGCATCGAGCCCCAAAATCGTACGAGTTCATGGCTGTAACGGTTTAGGAATTTATATTCCCTTTTCTCTTTCATTCTCGTTAAATTAAGGATTCTTCCATATATTTCTTGGATTAAATTTCGGATTTGTTGAGTATTGGGCCTTCCTGAGGTTTAGGATTCAAGAAATAGGAGTTGAAAGTTTTAAGAACCAAGTTGGCATTGAAAGATTGGGTGAGTAGTTTGACTTGACATATTCGACCTTGGGCAGTGTTGACTGGGATATGGTTGGTTTGACTTGACCTTGAGAAGTTTTTGGAAGAATGGAAGATCAAAGCATGGTCTTTCGGAATTGTAAGAAGAGAAGGATCCATTTACCAGAAAGGAAGAGGGGAGGAATCCCTCTTTCGGAAAAAGGACAACAAAAAGATGGGATGACCCTATTGTCTACCGGAAAAGAAATAAGGAGGGAGGCCACCTTCCAGAAAAGGGAGAAGGGAAGACCCCTTCTTCCGGAAGAGCAGAGAAGGGGGGATTTCCCTTTACCGGAAGACCGAGAAGGAAGAGGAAGGCCAGGAAAAACAGAGCCTTGCTCTACCGGAAGAGTAGAGCTGCTCTACCAGAAGAGAAGAGGGAATGAAGGAATGCAGAGATGGGACCAAGAAACAGAGCACTGCTCTACCGAAAGAGCAGACCCCCTCTACCGGAAGAGCAGAAGGCCTTGGAATTTGGAGCAGTAGCAGAACTTTGCTTTACCGGTAGAGCGGGCCTGTTCTACCGGAAGTTCGTGTGTTAATTTTTCTGCCGTGTGTATTTTTTATTAAGGGTATTTCGGTCCTTTGGCTCACAATATAAATCCGATTTTCTGAGGAGAACCCTCATTCTTTCTCACTAAGAACACTTTTCTCTCTCTCTACCGCCATGCTTTCTCTCTCTCTTTCACCTCAAAGCTCATTCTCTCTCCCTTCTCTCTTCATTTCCAAGAGATTGAACATGCTTTTGAAGAAATCGTCTTCAATAAAGTTGGAAAGGAGATCAAGGGCTCTCCACTGATGTGCATGGATCGTGGTGATGTCAAGAATCCTCACCTACGGTTTGTTCGTGGGTCACCTTAAAAGGTAGAGTTCTCTATACCTTATGTTTCTACCGTTGCTCTTCTCACCTCCCCCTTGTAATTTTTTAAGTAAATGTGGCATTTTCACGAATTCAACCGCGTGGGTGGAAAATACCCTTCAATTTCTCAAGTATATGAATTAGTTGGTAGCTCATTTGGTTCCCTACAAGCTTAATTTCTAGATCCCATGGTTGTTTTGGAAAACCCCCCAAATTTCTATAAAACCCTAGATTTTTCCGAGTCTTTAAACAATTGGAGATGACATTGATTTATGTGTTAGTATAGTATTGGTGGGATCTAGAAAGTATTTTGACACGTTGAAATCTATAATTTGATATTTATCATAAAACTCATGTTTTTGGGTCAAATCATAAGGTTAGGAGGTGTTTGTCCTAATCTAATTGAATTGGAATGAGAAAACGAATAGATTGAATAAGTGGCCTAAAACATGAGAGATTATCTAAGTTGGCTATCTATATGGGATTTTGATCCCTGGGATTTTGATCCTTGAGTAGTTGTTTTGTACTCATGGCATTGCGCAATGAAGGTTTGACTGGGCCCTTCCGTCGAGTCGGGTAATATGAGAAATTTATACGGTTAGTTTAGCTGACATGCTTCTAGCACGAAAGTAGCCAAAACCTAATAACTATATTGATATTGATATTGATACACCCGGTACTCCATTGATTTCATCAATGCGTAGGACATGGTGATTTTATACTCATTCTCCTTGATTTCGTCAAGTGGAGCTTTTGAAAGAAATTGGAAATCTATCGACTTTATCTCCTTGGTTTCATCAAGTTGAGCTTTTGAAAAGAGTTGGAAATCTATTGGTAAATCAAAGTGGAGTCTTTGGAAAAAATATCACACTTGGGTCTTGAGTCAAATTATAATGATTTAAGTTAAATGATATTGAAAGTGAAAGAGATCCTAATGCATGCATACTTTACATTCCTTGCCTTCACACACATGCACATCAATTTTAGAGATATTTAGATATAGATTTGTCTACTAGGCTGTTGCCTAACCCTCTATTTTTTTAGATACTTGACTTTCTCTTGGATTTGAGTTGCATCTTTTGAACTCCTTGTCGGACATTGGAGCTTGTCCCATAGTAGATGATAGGTTATTTTACTTATCCATCAATTGTACATTTATTCATCCATTTCAATCGTAAAAGTTGTAAAGATTTGTAATTATATTTTATCTCACTGCATGTGATTGTATCATCTGTATTTCATTCATCCTTATGTAGCCATGTGTTAATATGGATGGTAGCTATTTTACTTCCGTATTTTATTATAATTGATTATTCAAAAAAATGGTTTGGAAATTTCGGGCCGGTAGAATTGGAATCAGAGCTTTAGTTTTGAAAACTTAGGTACTTTGGGAAGACATTTGGTCTCAATGGGTTGCATTGCCTTGTGTTGCATAGCATGTGTGTGCATTGAATGTTGCATGGAATCTCTGAAAAATATAAAGTTTTTATAACTTAACTTAACAATGATTTTGGAGACCCTTCCTGTTGATTAATCAACCAAGGATATTCAATCCTTTTGTTGATCTTCATAGAGTTGGTCTCATCGTTGTTTCTTTCGAACACTGGATTCTACCCATATTGTTGTTGCCGTGGTTGTCTAAAACCCTTCCCTCGGTAGTGAGAAGTGGATTCTATAGTCGTTGGATGACCAAGCATCCTTTCTTTCCCCCTTGATTGAGGATGATGATTCTTCGTATGGTCTTATGATCGACCTTTAAGTTTTTTCTCTTTTTCCAATTGATGTGACTCTTGATTGACACCCTTGCAGAGTAGTGTCATATCTTGTGATGTCGATCGCTTGGGTGTTGTTGTTTGTGACGTAGGAGTTGGTTGTCTCCTCGCGATTGAGGCTTGATCCTTGCCCTACTCCTTTCAGGGATGTGTACCACTCAATAGTCTTGTTGGTAATTATTATCCTTAGGGTTGATTATACCTCTCCGAATGTGTTCTTCCTCGTATCTAGGCATTGGGCTTGGAGTAGTTTCTTTTAAGAGATTTGAGATTTGCGACAAAGGCTAGGTGAAATAGCATTGGATAGCCTGGTGGGAATAGTATTCCTTGGGCTTAAGGGTGAATTGGCGTAGTTAGGCCAAGTCATAGTTGAGATTTAGGCTTATGTGGTATTCCAGTTAGTAGATTTCTCTGGTGATTTTAGTACTAAGTTAGTTAGTACATTGAAAGGTGACTGAGTTATGTCGGATGTTAGAGGTGCCCTATCCTTATTCAAGTGTCAACCCTATTGTTGGATCATGGTTTGGAGTTGTCTGAGGATTCTTTTAGAAGGCTTTTATGGCTTAACCCCTTGTCAGTTCATTTGGAATTGAAAAATTTTATAGGAATGTAGTCGAAATGAATGGGGATGGTTGATATGCTTGAGGATAGTGATGAATGTAATGCTTAGTGACGGTGGAAACTCCTTGGCTAGGAAAGATAGAGGAAAGAGATGCGTTAGTAACTTGAGGCAATTGAGATCATCATGGTGAAAAGTGTGAGTCGTGCTAGTCTACTGCTGGATTTGTTGGATGACTTGGGAGCTTAGACTTGTGTCTTAATCGCCTGTGTGTTTTATTGGTGTTACGTCTTCTTGGTAAGTAAGTCCTTTTGGGTTGTGAAATTGGGACCTTGTTCCCTTTTTTCTCCTTAGATTCTGGTATGAGGTTTATAGGACGAGAACCTTCTCCGTGAAAGTGAAGCACAAGAAGGGAAAGATCTGAATGTAATAGTTTGATGGAATGATTTGTGAGGTTCTTAGGCTGTAGATGGCCGAATGACGGATCATCAGGTGTAATAATTCTTTCTATATAACTCAATCTCGAATATCGTAATTTGCCAAAATAGAGTTGGTTGGATCCTTGAGGTACCTAAATTGATGAAGTGTCGAGGGGACTTCGTGGATTTTCTAGGATAGGTCATGCGGACCTTTCCACGTTTAGCGATGGTTTGAGGTTTCGATAAAGTTGTGATTGATGTCACTTGGTGACTTAGAGATTTGGATGTGAGCGGTGGTTGAAATCATTGGTTAAGAGTATGGATGCCCGTTTGGGTTTGTTTGTATTTGGTGATCGAGGTTTAGCCTAGCTAGTTTGAAAGGTGAACACTTGGTTAAAGGACGTTGCAGAATTGACACGTTGGTGTGTATGAGAGTCTCTTAGGAGATCGTCTGAGGAAAAGATGTAATTTTAACCTTAAGTTTGAGGTCGTGATTAGAACTTGGAGTTAGTGGCAATTCCTTAGCTTTGGCATATGGTTGTGGGATTATGCTTCATGGTGAAGTTGGTTCGTTTTATTCCTATTCTTGACCACGTCGGTCACAGATTGTCGTTGATCGCATGCTACTCTTAGTAGTCCTACCCTATTGTATCCTTCGAGGTTTGGATTGGCTAGTTGAAGCCAGCCTTCAGTTGTTTCTCATCTCTCCCATCCTTGTGAGTTTGGGTAAGTGAACAGCAACTTCTATCCATCCTTGTTTAGAATGTTGATGGTGTGCGTTCATGCCTTATCCAACTCAGTGTTAGACTTACCTGATTTCTGGGCGATTTGTGAGTTAACTAGCCCTTATCATCTTGTAGCACATTCTTGGTCTTCATGTGTTGTATTGACGTTGGTTGGCAACAATGGGAGAAGCTCATTGCTTTGAAAGATTCTTGATTTCTTCCTACCAGAATCTTGATGTAGTACTTGCCTTTCGTCGTGTCCTTTTTGATGATTTATGGGAGTATCGGAGATTGCGGAATCCGGATGGACTATAGTGTGGTCTTCATCTTATGTGATGTGCCCTATCTACTCCTTTGTGTTCTTGCCATTCTCTTTTCGTGGGAGAAGGTGGTGAGATCCTAGAGATTTTCCCCATCTCCCGATCGCATTTTCGTTTCGCTTATGCACATTGATTCCTGTGGTCATTCTTTTCTCACGATGTCATTCTACGAATCTGAATCACTATCATCCCTTTCTTGTCATCTTAGTCCTCGACAATTTGCGCACCTCTGATGTGGGGATAGTGTATCCTTTTGGTATTTTATTTGCGAGAGTATGTGATATTGTCGGTCAATGGGCTGGTGAATGTTGGTGTTGTGGATTGGTTGGCAAGGTGAAATATTATTCATGTTGTGCAACTGTGTTGAGAGTTTTGGGTAGAACATGTGTCTCTTTGCGTGGACTGCACCGACTTCGTACATGGTGATTGTAGTAGCCGAACCTTGACAGGCATGGGTCGGATTCTTTCAGCCACACCAGTCGGCAAATCCGGACCATGCCCCAGCATCTCACGGAGCGATCCAGGGCCGTCGGCCTCACGGACATCCAGCAAATCACTGCGACCGAAGGGTAGAACCGACAGTTCATCATGTGCCCTTCACCATCTGAAGCAGACTCACTGGACACTCGAAGGAGCCAAGTTGGTCCGGCCATACGGTCTCCTTCAACCTCCGGTATACCCATCCGGACGTCAAGGAAGCCCAGCGTCTCCACTCCTCACTGGGAGAAGGAACAACTTCCACCGGCGGACGGTACTGTGCCGGAGGTGTCCACCATCGGCAGTGACAGGGAACAATGACCTCTGGCATGTGGCATACGGGTCGGCTGTACAACTGCTGACATGGCTCGGGTCGGTTCAGCAGCCCAGCAGCATCATAGGGCTGACGTCAGCACCTGGCCTCCCCCCGTGTGCATCACATGCTTGCACATTTAGGCGCCAAGTCAGGGTGACTATATATACCCCGTCAAAGTACTGTTCACGGGACTGTTTTTTGATTTGATATCTCTCCGACCCCTCTTTCAGCTTCCCATTTCTCTCCCTTGACGTCGCTGACTTAGCCGTCGGAGGCCCCTCTCGGTCGCTGCCGACCGATGGGCACTGACCTTTGTGTTGAAGGAGCCAAAGAGGTGATCCCCTTTTCTCTTATAGGCGACCGCTCATCCGACTACATCATCCACTCCAGCAATCCGACCAGGACCCGAAGGATCCGAGGAACTCTCCGGACTCTCAGTCACCACAATTGGCGATTCCGCTGGGGATTTTGCAACTCCATCATAAGGATCTAGAGATAGCCTTCCTCAAGGATCAGCTGGCGAGGCTCGCCTGTGGTTCACTCTTGTGCCATCATGTTCCCTCTGAAGCTCTGCAGACCGACTCAGAGCATACTATCAGGAGGTCGTATCTGGAGCGATCGGAAAGGCTGAACGATCACGGCCGCGCGGATAAAGGTAAGGCAGTCTGCCGATCCCCCATCCAGCAACGCCAGTCGGGAGGCTGACGTATCCGATCACCCAGGTATCGACCCTCCGTCAGTGCTGTTTCCAGTTCGCACTCTGGAAGGTCTCGCGAGCCTCTCCCCCTCACAGATGGAAATTTGGCCCCCGTCAGAGCAGCGTCGCTGGACATTCAGTCCATAGAAACCTCGGAAGCAAGTCACGGGCACCACCAGCGAAGAGACAATCAGCGCTCCGGCAGACATTATGGAGCAGGCGACTTCTCCGGTCATAAGAGAAGGCACCCAGGAATCATGACTCTCCTCCCCCAGTCGGAGACCTCAGGGACCATCTGAACTATCGCCGGAGACAGATGGCCGTCAGCCCTGAGAAGAGAGCCGTTCAACAGAAGACGTCTGTCGACGCTAGGCTCCGACAACTCAGCCTATCTCCCTTCATTCCAGAGATCGAACTGGCGACTCTCTCTGCAGGCTTCAACCTGCCCAAGTTCACAAGGTACGACCCCAAGACGGACGCCTACACTCATCTCATTCACTACCGCCAGGCCATCTCTCTCTACACTACCGATGACTCAGTTATGTGCAAGGTGTTCCCCACCAGCCTTGACACTCTGGGCTCACTTTGGTTCAACAAGCTCCCTCCATGTAGCATCTCATGCTACCGGGATCTTGAGCGAGCCTTCATGGCCAGGTTCGTAACCAGCAGTCGGCAAACCAAGCAAATCGACGCTCTCATCAGCCTTAGGAAGCGTCCGGATGAAAGCCTCCGTTAGTACTTCGAGAGGTATTGAGAGCTCTTTAACGACATCCAGGGTTGCGATCAGATAGTGGCTGCCTCTTCTTTCAAAAATGGTATGTATAGCAATAGTCAGATTTTCGCCGACCTCACACTCCACCCCTCGGATGACATGGACGACCTCATGCTCCGGGTTGAAATTTTTTTTCAGTTGGAAGATCTCCTAGGCGAGCACGCAATCCAGCGACCAAATCAGCAGGCTTTGGCTCCACTGTCGACAGGAGGCCGATGGTAGGTGAATATCGTCAAGACAGGAAGATAAGGTGGCCCGAAGGCCCCCAAGCTCCACGAGCTCATCGCGGAAACAACGGTCTTCACCGAACCCATTTACGCTGTGTTGAAACACATCGAGAATCAGCCCTCCTTCGCGTGGCCGGACCACAAGCTCGGAACGGCCGGCAAAACTAAAGATAAGCGGATCCACTGCACCTATCATAAGGTGCAAGGACATTTCACGACCAGGTGCAAACCCTTCAAGTCGTACTTGGAGCTCCTGGTGCAGCAGGGACACTTAGCCCGATGGGTTGATCAACAGGGGACACTTGAACTTTCCCAAAGGACCGGATGTCCCGTTCAACCGGAGGAGGATATCCCGACAATCAACGTCATCCACGGGCCGCTCGACAAAGAGGCTGCTGCCCGTCTCCGAACAGAAATCGACCAGGCCTCTGCCCCTAAGCAAGTGCTCACTGTCGGTTCCGGTCTCAAGCGGAAGCAACCGTCCGATCGGTCGGGATGGTCCATAACTTTTACAGAAAAGGATCTTGACCGCGTTCAGCTTCCTCACAACGACGCCCTAGTCGTCACCCTACGCGTCGGACCAGCCAACATCCGGAGCATCCTCATCGACCAAGTAAGCTCGGCAGAGGTAATGTATTTTTCTATGTTTCAAGCACTTAAGCTTTCCACTGATACATTGCAGCCAACCGACGTCCCCTTGGTCGGATTTAACGGGGGCCCTATCTGGCCCCTCAACAAGATCACCCTCCCGGTCCGGGCAGGATCCAAGACAGTTGACATGGAGTTCATCATTGTTGACGTTCTTAGTCCATACAATGCCATCCTGGGACGGACCTGGATTCACTCCATGCAGGCGATCACCTCAACCTACCATCAAGTCGTCCAGTTTATTGGGATCTCCGGACGACAAGAGGATATTCACGGCGACCAGGCGGCATCAAAACAGTGCTACATATCGGCTGTCCGGGAAAACAAGCAGATGAAGCAAGTTCAATGAGTCGAGGTCCCGGACACCCCAGTTCTTGAAGATGTAGGCGCTCCGGCAGCCGAAAAGGCAGTTGAAGAGCTCATCACGGTACCGATCAACGAGGATGGTAGCCGGCCGTTCCTTATCGGGTCCTCACTTTCTCCTACGGACCGAGAGAGATATGTGAAGTTTCTAAAAGCCAACATTGAGGTCTTCGCCTGGACTCCATACGATGATGGACGGACATCATAATCCAGAGCCATAGTGATGGATGAATTTCCCAGAGCCATAGGGTGGACGGACATCATAATCCGGAGCCACGGTGATATGTCCTGAAAAGCAATGAAGAACACAAAGAAGGAAAGACAAACAACATTTCATTGGATAGCAATAAAAGAACATAATACAATACGGGGGGATCCATTCAGCTTTTGCCGGATCAGGGGATCATGGGGACAAGCTCTTCACCCTAGTTTGCCTGGCATGCATTGGGTCTGGCGGCCGGTGTCCTGCGCCGGTCGATCCATTTTTCTAGATGGCCCTGTCGGACCAGATGCTCCAGATAGGCCTTGAAGGGGAGGCAGGTAGTTGTGAAGTGCCCCCTTTCCCGGTGATAGGAGCAGTAGGCCTTCCCGTTGGGATGCCTTTCTCCCAGCTTGTGATCTGGCACCCTGAAGAATGGTTCGTCCCTGATCTGCCGGAGGACAATGTAGATTGGTTCTGTAAAAACC